>JAMKQA010056725.1:0-12953 GCA_024699735.1 Posidonia australis | reverse complement strand
ACCCATATTTCTGGTTTACGAAGACCTTTTCCATTGTTTTTTGCATGATTTTCATGTTTTATATGGTTTTCCTCGTCTTCCATTTGAATAGACTAGGTGGCGACTCCTGCATTTGCATATTTTATTTTTGCCGTGACTTTGCCGACTTTGGCATTTTTTGCCATTCTCGACGGCATGGTTACAGAATGCAATAAATATGAAAAATTAAAATGTGTAGGGGATTATATGCAAATTTTACAGAGATAAATAAATAATTGAAAGTTTTTTAAAACTACAGGGACTAAAAAACAAATAACTGGACCCATATGTAATGAAAAAGGACTCAAATGTAGTAACCTAAGGACCTAAGAGTAAAACCAAACACTATGGAGCCTGGGTCCAAAATGCTCCTCTTTGAAGATCGCCGGCGGATCGCCGGCGTCTCTGCTCTAGTGTGTGCTCTGGCGGTGACCCAGCGGCGATCTAGCAACGAATGGAGATAGGCAACAGTCTAGGAGGCTGGAGTGAGGTACAACGACTATCTCTAGTGCGTCGGAAGGGGTTGGGGAGGCCTGAGGATCTCCCCCCACCTCGCGCTCTGAAGAGGTGACCTGTCGGTGCTAGGGAAGACGAAGGCGAGGTGGTAGCGGCGCTCCGACGACGGTCAAGCTGAGGCACAGGTCGGAGGAGCGTCGGAGCGTCACGCGGAGGCTTTGGGAAGCATCGGTGAGATCCGGGGAGGTCTGAGGTGTTCCTCCCACCTCTAGCTTCGGTGACAGGCACAACGGAGGTGAAGGCGGCGTTCTGAGGGTTGTGGTGACGGCGTGGCGGTGCGGAGGAGTTTGTGGCCAGGCGGCGAGTCTTCTGGAGGTGGTGGACTAGGGCTGGCGTGATCAGGGCACCCCAAGAGGCTTCACGGTGGAGGGTCGCCGGTGGCAGAGGCGACGATAGTGTCCTTGGGCTCAAGGGACCAAAGGAATCCCCTCCTAAGCGACAAGGCTCAGGGAGGAAGAAGAAGAAGAGGGAGGAGTGGCCCTAAGGGCCTCACCTCGATCTAAGAGGCCAAGGGCCTCAGCGGTGGTGGTGAACCCACCACCGGAGACTGGGACGACGACACACAGGAGGCTCCGCTCCACCGTGGCACGATCCAGGGAACCTAAAGGGACCTAAGGGGCATGCTTCAAATCAAAGAAGAGGAGAGGAGGTTACCTGAGAGGCGTGTCTCTCCCGATGGTGCTCAACGGCAACCCTCTGGTTGCTCCGGCGATAGTGGTTGGAGGCTCTAGTTTGCGAAAATGGGTGGCTGGTGGCTCTGGAGGCTCAGGCTGGATGCTCTGATCGTTTGGGTCTGGGGAGGAAGAGGTTTTAGGCACGCTTGGAGAGGCTAGAAGATGATGCTCGTCAGTGGGTGGCGAGTCCCCTTTTAAGCCTCGACGAGACTCTTCTAGAGCCGTCGATCCCTTTCCTCTGGGGCCCAGCACCGTTGGATGAAGCGCGTGATGGAGGAGGAAGGTCTGGAGATCGTGGGAGATCGGGGAGAGGCTATGGAGTTCTCGGGATTGATCGTCGGAAATCTCGCCGGAGATGTCGGGGATCGTCGGAGTTGCCGTTGAATTATTTTTCTGGTTGTATAAGGTTTGTGGTTTAAGGATGGTCCTAAAATGAATTGAGACACTGTAATTTGTTGTCTACATTCATTTTGTGAAAAAGAGAATCATTCTAGCCGATAATGATACCACTAGAAGTCCCAGTAGAAGATAGAATTTCTCACCTATCCAATCTCCCACCCCCAAGAGCACGGAAGACGGGCAAAGAAAGGTATTCTAGTTTAGTTTCGCAAAGAATTAGGATGTCACATTTGAGTCTACAGACTAAGTTGCTGACCACTCTATGCTTATCACTACTCCCCAAACCTCTAATATTCCAGGCTAAAATAATCATATTAAAATTAAGAATTCAAATGGAGAGCCATCATGCTCTCCATACACAAGTTGTTGACCTCCAAGTTGATTGGAGGTAACGATTGTTGGACACGTACTGCGTTTAAGAACTATCTAGGCTCTAGGCTAGAATTCAAAAAAATACCAATTTTCCTACAAAAAGTGATAAATTTTGAGTAGGAAGGCCATGAAAAAATATTATTGGCAACATCATCCTCCTATTGTAGCAATCAAAAAGACTTTCAACATTAGAGGAGGAAGAGCTACTACCTAACAAAGAGACAGCATCAAGATTCCTACTATGTATCGGGTATTGGTTACTAAGAGAATATAAATTACAAATAGTACCTACACTGGTAGCAAGTCGAGGGGCCTAGTCAGAGGTTGGCTCGCAATCCATAGCAAGAGGCTCGTCATCTCTAACATTGTCCAGAATTGCTAAGACTTTTTTGAATTTTTCCTTATTTATTTTTCAAGCTTTCTTTTCTACAAATACGAAGTTTGACAAGACAACATCGAGGAGCAACTCAGAACAGTCTGCTTGGTTGCTAATGGATTGAGTAAAGGAGGACTCCTTGACAAGACGAGTGTAGTCTCTCAGAACCTTGGGAGAGTACGAAAGACCCATAGGAGTAGAAGAAGAGGTACCACCTGGAGCATATGGAGATGGGATGCGAGCACCCCCCCTCCTTTTGAGGTAGGTTTCGGTAAAAGTCCAGAAGAAGGAGCATGTGCTAGGATGGAAGGTGAACCCCGACCCAGAGGCTGAGAGATCACTCCCGATGACCTCGTCCAAACATTATCTCCAAACTAGATAGTCCTGTTAGCCTTGATACCTTTCCCAAAAACTTTCGAGTGACTCTTGCTCGAAGGATTGCCCAAAGGAAAGGAAGAAGAGTGGTGACCCCTAGAAGATAAGGAAGAGCAAATGTCCCACCTACGACAATATTTGATAGGGTATACATTCTTGACAAAGGTAAAATATCTAGTATCCAGGATATCCTTACCAAGGTGCAGCCTGATCCTAACTTTGGCAAAACTCAGGCATTTTGCACTCTCCAAACTAAAATCAATGTCCAAAAGATCAACAAACTCTCCCACCATTCGGTGAAAAACCTTGACACTCTAAAGATGGTGCAAGATACCCTCCAAATGAATCCAAAATCCCTCCTCCTTTAGAGTCAAGACTGCACAGGAGTGCACAGACCAAGGGACAAAGGTGGCAAGGAGAGACACCAAGGAGGACCCATACAACATCAGGGCTTCATTCCGCAAAGAAATAGAGGGAAACTTCAGTAATAGTTTCCCAGGAGAAAAGTCATGAATCTCTCAAACCACAGACTCAAACCAAAAAAAGGATAAGTAAGCCCCAAGACCTTCCTTCGAGAGATGGGAAGAGAGCAAAGTTATTATGACATAGGAAGAATAAAACTGGAGTTGGTCACAAGAGGTGTCTGAGGAGGGGAGGATAACTAGGAAGTGAGCCGAATGACCCACCATAACTCCACTATGAGAAGCCTTAAATGGTCCCTGGTCCCCAAAGAATCTGCAAACAGCAACAAAGTGGCAAGGCGACTTACATTTAAAACAAACCCCTCTATAATGACAAAATGCTTTTGTGTGCCCACGTAAACCACACTTATAGCATATACCTGTGATATCACAAAATTGAATGAGGGCAGTCTTAAGCTTTTTCTTCCTAGCCACCTGCCACTAGCCACCAGGAGAACTAGGAATTTTGCTAATATGATTATAGATCTCAGGAAGCTTAGGACTCCCCTGGCTCTCTGCTTTCGAAGGATGAAGCAGTGAATTCAGAGAACAAGGATGTTAAAACAGGAGCCAGAAAGATTGTCCTATGAAGACCAAGGGTTATTATCAAGGGAGGGAAATGAATCATCAATGCTACCAAAAAACAAATCCCACAAAATCTTCGAATTAAATGTCTCCGTGCATGCACCACCTGACATGTGCTTTCCAAAGCAAGAAGAGGAGGAGATGTGTTCAACCTTTCCTGTAGAAGTTAATGTTTTCGTGTACGGAAAAGATAAAGCCTCTGACGCAATCTGACAAGGACGATTTCCCCTGCATGCGATCGACCCAAGAGACGTGTTGGAAGATTCATGATAACCTAAAATTCTCCTATCCTTATCATTAAGGTCCAAAACCTCAGCCTTCTCGCTATCAATAAAATTCTTAGTAGAGAAATTAAATCTTGACTAATAAAAGACATTATTGCTAAGCATTCTGACAATAGGAGTCGAATTACAACCATCGTCCCACTCTCCACTATTACTCTGACAATTGAAGGCCCTAGAATTCTTGTGGTTAGTCAAATCGTCGATTTTTGAAATTCGTTGGTATGACCGACTAGATGACAAGGCTAAGACAACAGAAGAATACACTAGTGGTGAGGACGATGCCCCTTCGACAATGGGGGAGAGACCAACATATGGAGAACTCTATCGTCTAGAATCGACCAAGGATAAATCTAATACATCGAAACAAACTAGATTACTAAACGTATTCCAATCCCCACCCAGGGAAGCAAAAGATTCAATAGTTAAGTCAAAATCTGAGATTAGGGATCTCCCGAGGAGATTTGTTGATGAAGGATCAAGTGTCGTCAGGTCACAAAGACAATGACTCTCAGAAGTTTTTGAAACCACTTCCAAACACTTGGAAAATTCCAGAGTAAAATTAGAAGTTTTCTGAAATGCTCTCGACCTTTAATCCTCCCCCAACAGAGGAGAACTATCACAAATTTCTAGAAACTTGTCCCCATGTTTAGTAGGATCGACAAAATTGATAACTTCTAAAGGATTTGTTTTATAATTACAAGATAGAGAAATACAAGTAGAGGGTAAGATTGTACCCTACTCCAGAAAGGATCTAGGGTAGCTAGATAGCTCCCCGATGCAAGAAGATTTTACCTCATGACCAGCACCATGAGCACCAACCTTGGGAGAGTGCTTTTCTTCCAGTGAAGTAGAAGAAGGAGAAGACCTCCTCGAGCACAAAGAGAGAGGAGAGAACTCAAGAAATGAAGGGTCTACCTTACGTTGGGGGAAGGGGGAACGGGACGAGCACTAGAGGCCCTTTCCTCCTAATTTTTTCATATATTCTCTGAATCCAAAGGGACACCCTCTCATGCTTTCTCATTCAAAAAAGACAGAAGAGAAAAAGAACACACCTAAGGATCCTCAAGACAGGAAAAAGGAGTTTGAACAGGCCAAGACTGTCGCCAAGCAAGGCGACGGCACCTAAGGCTCAAGACACGAGAAGTGGCCAGAAAAGCAAGCACTTTTAGTAGCAGAAGAACCATTCCCAATGACAATTCCAAGGCTTTTTAGGCAGACAATTGGAAACAACATTGATTTCAACTCTTTGCAATGACAATTGGATACTTTTACTGATATAATTAGCAGCCTCCAGCTCAATGGGGGGCCGACAAACTCTATTGGGCCCTTACTTCTAATAAATCTTTTTCAGTTAAGAGTTGTTATGAATCTTTAAATGATGGAGGACTTAGATCTCCCTTTAGAAGTAATATCTGGAATAGCAAGGTACCTTTGAAAATTAAATTATTTTTATGGTTGGCAATTCATGATAGAATATTATCTCGAGAAAATTTTGTTAAGAGAAGGTGGTCAGGTCCATCTTTATGCTCCTCCTGTGATTTCAATTGCGAAACCACTTCACACATTCGTCTGACATGCCCTTTAGCATTTCAAGTCTGGAAATTCTTTTTGAATAGTACATCCATTCTCTATTCTGTCGATTTGTTGGACATATTCTCTTTAAGAGTGTTTGTGAAATATTCTAACTGTATTCATGTTTGAAATTTACTTGTTTTAGTTGTTTTTTGGATTTTATGGTTAGATAAAAATAACAGAATTTTTAAAAATAAAATTAAACCTGTAAATTTTATTATATCTAGAATTATTTCACTAATCAAATCTTGGGAAGTTAATCTTTCTTCAGGCCAAGGTAATTAGAAACTCGCCTAGGCATTGCAAAAGATACAACATGATTGGGACCAAGATCAAGCCAATTAGGCTGCACAATCTATCACTTCCTCTATAGGCTTGATTGTCCCTATCTCTACTCCCTCAATTACAATTCAACCTCCTATCAAGAATGTCCCACCCTTTGATCCTTTCCAGACTACTTTGGAAATGATATTTAGGATTTTTCTTTTAAACTTTAACTTCTTTTTGTGAAAATACTCTGACGTGTAATATTTTAGACTTTGTTTGATATTTCCTTGGAGCCATAGACTATGTGTTATGTGTATTTTGGACATATTTTTTCACTTAATGGTGAAATTCATAAAGTGACATATCAATATTAATGCTATCTATTAATTTTAAAAAAAAATAACACTGTACCTCTATACTTATCAAAAACTGAACAAATTTTTGTAGGAATGTAAATTTTTTCTGTTTATAAATGGTTTAGGCATTGCTGATAAAAATGAACGGCCATAAATCATGGCAAACCAAAGGACGTTTGGTCTCATCTGATCATTGACCTAAAAGACACGATTAACTTAATTATACTCTCTTTTTTCCTTTAAAAAAAATCCCTTTTCTTTCCTTCTTCTTTCCCTCTACTCTCTGCCTTGTACCAGCTACATTTTACTCATCTAGGGAGGAACATGGGTCTCACTGCTTCTGTCCTCCTGGGTAGCTACAGAATTCTGCAAGATCTCCTGTTCTCTTTCTTGTCTCGACCTCTTGTCTATCCCATGCACCCTCCCCAGTCCCCTCCCTGCCCACAGTCTCTGCCATTACAGCTAATACATATGAATCTTTGGGAGAAGTTGCACATATTTTATTTAATATCCATTCATTCAATGGTGCCGGCCACAATTTAAAAAAAAAAGCATCAAGGATGGAAGGTCACTGGTAGTATCCCCATTCTTCATCACTTCTGCACTCCTCCCTGGCTCACTTAGAAAACCCACATACTTGGAATTATTCAATCTTTTCCTCTATTACTATATAAACCCAGGAGTGGACTTGCTTCATCACCATCACATCGCTTGCAACTGTTTGCAACAAGAAAGAAGATACCACTACTGGATTTGGAGAGGGAGAAGAAGAGAAAATATCAAGACATGGGTTGGTCCGCTGAGAATGCCACCAATGCTTTTCTCCAGACATTGAACACGGTAAGCAAACTAAGCTTATACTCCTCGTATTGATTGGTACACATGCTTTGGCCAGGGTTAAGGGGTTTTGTTAGAAGGTTGTATCTCTCACTTAAGTGCTTGAGTTAATCGCAGGGGGTTTTGTTAAAAGGTTGTATCTCTCACTTGAGTGCTTGAGTTAATCGCATTTTCTTCATCTTTACAGAAGAACAAGGTGTCATCGGAGCCGAACGTGGCAGAGTTCATATCGGCCACGGCTGCCGGCAACGGCTTCAAACTCATGATGGACGTTTGCGCCAATGCCACCGGACCCACAACCCTAGCGTTGATTGCCGCTGCCCGCCAGACCGGTGGCCGTGTCGTCTGCATTGTTCCCACAGTCGACGATCTCCGAGCATCGGAGATGGCACTTGGGGAGCAAACCTCGTACGTCGAGCTCGTAGTCGGTGATGCAGTGGCTCTCCTGCGCAACCATGACGACGTCTGCGGTGGCAGGACGCCGGACTTTCTGCTGGTGGACTGTGAGAACCGGGGGCATGACAAGGTGTTTGCGGTGGCGCAGGCCATGATGGCAGGGAGCGCTCACGGCGGGGTGGTTGTCGGGTACAATGCAATGGGAAGAAGTGATCGGAGGAGGGCATGGGGGCCGGTGAAGGCGGAGTTGCTCCCGATTGGGGGTGGGCTGAGGGTGAGTAGGGTGGTGCCGGAAGCAACGGAGGAGGAGAAGAGGGTGAGGAGGAAGAGCCAGTGGGAGGTGAGAGTGGATGAGTGCACCGGCGAGGAGCATGTTTTCCGGGTCGCTGCTCCCGTTCAAAGGACAAGACGGGTCCAAGCATAGTTGGGATGGGAGAATTCAAAAAAGGCCGAGCCTAGCACCGATTTGGGGGCGACCATGAAATTCAAAAGACAGAGAGAGATGAGGCTTTGACTCTTGAGCCCACTCACCTTCCTTGGTAATCCATGGTGAAGGACGAATGGACAATGCAGTGTTTTAATATCATAAGTTCGTAATAGATCATAAGCTATTTATCTAAAGAAGTGGAATCTCATGGTTATCGATTTCTTTTTTGCATCATGTCTCTTTGATCAATTTCTGTCCTGAGCGACACATGATTTCTGCTTCTAGCAGAACCCCTGCTTGCGATCCAGAATCGCAGGAGCAGAGTAGTTATGCTCCTCCCCTCTTTGCCTCTTCAGACACATATCATTGTCTGAGTCTATCTAAGGATAGCTACTCTCCCCCGCCTGTTCTCCGGTTGGCGCCTCCCTTGCCGACGGTGATGCTCTATGGTTTGACCGTCGTCTGTCCGCATGACGCTCCTTTTCTTGGCCCGATGGACTTTTCGGAGGGTGGGTTACCAAGGTTCTGACAATGGTGTCAGATTGCTAGGCAACTCCTCGTCTTCTGTGGTTTTATACGAGTTATAAGTCACTTGTTTTTTTAAGCCAACATGAAACTAATCAATCTTCTCTCTCAGTTAATCACGCGTCTATTAATGCTTCTAATATTAACTCTAGAGTCGATTTCGCGACTCCTCTTTTGTCGTGTATGTCTAGCCATCTTCCGGCCAGTCGTGCAGCTTCTAACATTAATGCATGCAATCTTTTTTTCTCTCATGTTTCAAATCCACCACCTCTAACTTCTTTATTACCTGAGGACATCTCCTCAAATCTCGTTCCCGTCAGTGGGGTTGTGTGCTCTGCAGACAAAATCCCTAACGCAGAGATATGCTCTGACATATGTAATTATCATTCTCCTTCCTCTCCCGCCCCTTCCCCTTCCGTGAGGCGCCTCAGTTGTAACTCTAACAGGTTCTCTATTCTTTCCTCTCCTGTTCATCCCCCTGTAGCCGGCCTCTCCCGTCTCTCTGAGATTGATTCTAGACACAGTTCAACTCCTTCTCTCCTTCCTTCGAGAGATTGGCAGGTGGTTACAAGGAAAAAAATCTTCTCCCCGCGGGTAAGTTTCTGTCATGCATCTGGTAGATGCTTTTCCTGTGGCCTCCGAGGTCATCAGGCTAAGAAATGTAAATATGTGGGGTCTTGTTTTAGATGCAAATTATCTTCTCATTCTGTGGCCACCTGCAAATTCTTTCAGGCCCTTCAAGATTCCTCCACAAGGTCTCCTGATATGGCTGGTCTGTCGCCACATTTCCCAACCATTTTACCTCCTTCTACAACGGTCTGTGACCACTCTGGTTCTCTCGCGGAGTGCTATTGTTACCTCCCACTCCCCCCAACTTACTAAGGAGTCCATAGTAGAACATATTAGGACCTACTGGCCTTGTTCGTCAGAGGTTGAGGTGCAAGACTTTTCTCTTGGAAAATTCCTGTTAATTTTTCCCTCCCCTTAGATTAGAAATGATTATCTTAACCAATTTGGAGCATCCCTTCAAATGATCTCCGCCTCCTTCACTCCCTGGTCCCCGAACTCCAACGCGGTGTTAACTTTGAAGGAAGAAGGGGTATGGCTCAGACTCGAAGGTATTCCTCATCACCTTTGGAATATTGATGTCTTCTACCACATGATCTCTGGTTTTGCTGAACTATTGGAAGTAGACTTAACTATGGATTTTGCTAAATCCCTGGGTTACTCTAGAGTTAGGGTGAAGATTCATTAAGGAAAAGATATTCCCGATTGTCGATTTTTTGCTTTTGGCAAATATGTTTACCCCATCAAATTCCAGAGAAGTTGGGACTTATGCGCCACCAATGCTATCCCTACACCTGGACCCATTGGCCCCTTCCCTGCTTGGCCTACAAATTCTACTCCCTCAGCATCTGGTTCCTCTGGTCTTAACCCTAATCGCAAATCCTTTAAGACTAATAGAGGTTGGAGAGGTGGAAAAGGAAATAAGACCTCTAGGGGTGGAAAAAATGTCTGAACAAGATCCATTAGTCCTGCCTCCCATCCTGCATTTACCTCTGCAGCCATTTTACCTACTCCACCCTCTATCTCGAAGGTTGGCCATGACTTCTCAATTCAACCATACTCCCACTCCCCCTCTGCCGAGCCTCTGCATATTGGAGATGAAACATCTAAGTTTGTAGCGGTAGAAATTAAGGCACGCAATCTATCCATGGCTAAGTTCAAAAAGGTTCTTGCTGTTTATGATTGTCTGGAGAAAGATGACTTGAGTGGCCCTTCTGAAGTTGCCTCCAAGACCCGGCCACCAACTCCAATCCACCCCCCAGGTACTTCTGATGATCCTGTTTCTTTAACTACAATACTAGATTCTGATCCACTTCTATCTGGGTCTATATCATCTGATTCTTCCTCTGTTGTTGATGATGATAGCGCTAATAATTTTCTTAATGATACTCTTAATTGGGAGTCCTACGATCAGCTCATTGCTTTTTGCAATATCATTGGAATTTCCTTAAAATCCACAGATGAGGCTAAGAACTTTCTTAATTCTATTAGAGTGGAGCAAGGACTTCCTCATATTTGATTT
Source organism: Posidonia australis (assembly GCA_024699735.1). Classification (NCBI taxonomy): domain Eukaryota; kingdom Viridiplantae; phylum Streptophyta; class Magnoliopsida; order Alismatales; family Posidoniaceae; genus Posidonia; species Posidonia australis. Next base: position 2,424 of record JAMKQA010056725.1, on the reverse strand, counting down.
AAATATAAATTCCAACTTGGTTGAGAATCTAGATTCTCTTTCTCTTTCTCCGCCCATTTAATGATCATTTCCGCATGGAATATAAGAGGCCTGGGCTCCAGTGGAAAAAAACAGGCTATTAGTAACTTTGTTAAAACTAACAAATGCCATGTAATTATCATTAGTGAGACTAAATTAGAGACATTTACTCCCAATGCTCTTAGGCAGCTAGGAGGAGGTTTATTAAACCAATGGTCCTTTATTCCTTCCTTGGGGGACCTCTCATTGGGTGGAACGACAGATTTTTAAAGTTGTTGAACACTATCCCTACCACACACTACCTCTCTATTAATTTCACTAGCCTTTCAGATGGTCTAGATTGGTAGCTCACAGGGGTATATGGATCCTACGATCCCACACAAAAAATTGAATTCCTTGCGGAATTAGACTTTTTAAGCAAAAAGGTGAATTCTTATTGGGTCATTGGGGGGGACTTTAATCTCATTAGATACTCACATGAATATTCCACTAGGTGCGACATTTCCTCTATTATGAGACAATTCAACGCCTTTATCGATAGTCACTTCTTGGTGGACTTCTCTCCTAATAATTCTAAATACACTTGGTCCAACATGCAAGTGCCACCTATCTTGGTTAAATTGGACAGATTCTTTGTCTCTATGGATTAGGCAAATACTTTTCCCAATTCTTTCTGTCTGGGCTTGACCAGGGTAGTTTCTGATCATATACCCATCTCTCTTAATACCACTTCTTTAGATTGGGGTCCTACCTCATTTAAATTTTACAAATCCTGGCTTCTATTTGAAGGGTTTACCTCTTTCATTGAATCTTCTTGGTACAGTTCCATTAACATATGTACCTCTTCCTCTCTTGTAACTAAATTTGCATACAGGCTCAAACAGCTTAAGAAACAGATTATTTGCTGGATTAGGCCGGTAAGAAAGGTTAGATGTAGTAGTCTACTTTCCATTGAATCCCAAATTGTCCATATAAACTCATTAGCTGAATCTCAACAATTAACTGCAACTATTCTGTCTGAGAGAAGAAACCTTCAGTCTGAACATTTCTCTTTGCTCCAAGAACAAGAAGAATATTGGAAGTAAAAGTCAAGAATCTAATGGCTTAAAGAAGGAGATTTAAACACATCTTTCTTTTACAATATGGTCAATAGTAGAAGAAGAATCAATGCTATTCACTCTCTGAAGACAAGGGACAACATTACTTTCTCCCCTTCCACCATTTCCAAGGAACTAGAGGACCACATCACTAGACAATTCAATAAACCCACAAGAACTAGTCCTGAATTGAATTGGGATACCTTAATCCCAACTAAAATTCAAAATCCCTTGGACTTAGAAGCTGCATTCTCCTTGGAGGAAATTCACAGTAATTTGTTGCTCCTACCTGGAGACAAGACCCCAGGACCTGATGGCTTTCCAATCTTCTTTTTCCAACAATTCTGGGACATTCTCAAAGAAGATATCTTTGAGGTTTTTAATCATCTGTTTTCTTCCACAGAGACAAACTTTCTTCAACCTATTAATCAAACTTTTATCACACTAATCCCTAAGCTGGAAGGGGCACAATGCATAAAAGTGTAACATCTGTGTTTGGATTTTTTCCATTTTAATATAAAACATGGAATTCTTGTAATTATTTGTATATGGTTTATTAATGGTAAATCCAATTTGTGTTTGTTGGTTGTGGGTTCCCTCTGTGTTATGTGCTCTGGTTTCTCCCCTGTGGTGTGTTTTCTGTGGCCAGTGGGTCGGTTCTGCCTTGAGAATCGTGCTTGTGGTGGACCCACTTGGGCTTTGGGCTTTGGGCTTTGGGCTTGGGCCTTGACTCGGTCAAGAGCCAGCTGTGCGGTGCGTTTGACTCGTTTTCCTCATTCCATGCCGTGGGTGCCTGCATCCTCTTCCCGACCCCGTGAGCCCTAGCGGGAGAAAGGCTGCATGATCCGTCTCCTCCGCACAGAGCTAGGCTTAGCTGGGGAGCGCCGGCGGGATTCGGGGAAGACTGGCATGGCGGGGAGCTATTTGAGGAGGTGCTCGGCTCAAGGGAGAAGCAGAGGTGTTGAGAGGGAACGAGTGGAGTGGGTGGCAGCTACGGAGGCTTCGCGCGTCTGGAGAGCTCGTGCGAGCGTGGGGAGGCTGGGTTGGTGCCATGCACCACTGGAAGAGGGTATGCGAGGCTCGCCGGAGCCAGGTACGCGTCCTCATCCCCTTTCCTTTTCCGTTTGCAGCATTTGCCATTTTAGGGCAAGGATTTTGAGTAATGCATGAAAAATGTCGTATAAATCATGATAAAATGCGGAAATGATGTGAATGAGTTAAATAGCATGTTTAGGATGTGATCATGCTATTTTATGGGGTTTTTGTGTGGATTTCGTGGTTATTATGAAAGCATGCTACAGTGATGTAT
>JAMKQA010056723.1:0-23126 GCA_024699735.1 Posidonia australis | reverse complement strand
AAATCCTCAATAAATCACAATAAATTCTAGGAAAGGAAATTTACCTAGATTTCATGCAATCCTAGCATTTTCTACCAATTCCATGCTCTCTATTGCAAGGAGTGGAGATGCGTACCTGAGAAATGCTTCTAGCGATCCTCAGCCGACTCCGACGAACTCCGGCGCAACCACGACCACGAGGCACTCCACGCGAGCTCCGCGCACCACCACGAGCAACCACAACCTCCACTTCACTCCCTCGACCTCTTCCTCTCTCACTGTCGGTGCGCACGCAAAGGGGATATAGGGGAAACAGGGGTGGTGGGGAGACGAGTGGAATGGAAGAAGAGGAAGGAGAAGGAAAAGTGGGGAAGAGGAGAAGGAAGGTGGGGGAGGGGGGAAAGGTGGAGAAGAAGCGCCGCCAAAGAGGAGGGGGAAGGAAGAAGGAAGGAGAAGAAGGCAATGGGTGGCGAGGAGAGGTGCAGTGTGGTGCAGCTTATAAAGCCTAAGCCTGGAGTAGCTAAAAACATGCCCACCTGCGCGTCTCAGCCACCGACACACCGCACAGCAGCCAACCGCCAGCCACCACCAACGAGGCCAACTGCAAGCCTCAACCACTAGCCCACACACAAGTGGGCCCCATGGGGACACCCTCCAGGCCCCACAAGTACAGTGCCAAACCACGCACAGGGACACGCAAATAGAAGTCAGTCCACGAGGCCCAAGCTCAAAAGCACAAAACCACACAACGGGCCTCAGAATAGTAACACCTGTCTAGGAAGAAAATTCATAAAATGTAAATAATTACAAAATGAATTTTACAGGTGTTACAGATTGTGTGTGCAAACACAGCTTTGACCAAGAGGCAAAACCCCAGTTTGGCAAAGGAAGGGCTCACTCCCTCACCCGGCTCTTTTCTTTCATAGAGCCCCATTACTTCTCAAGTCGAGTTGTAGGATGACGGTCCTTTCCCGAGGGTACTAGTACACTCAAGGATGGAAAATTACATTCATGCATTTTGCATATGTTTGTATGGCTAGGGACCATCGGTACCCTACCGACCTAACCTATGATATGGACCATTCATTGCATATTTAGTGTTGACCTTGCATTCGCATCTTTGTTTGTTTAAATTATGCATCCATGCATTTAGGAATCATGCGTTGGAAGTGGAGGCACTAATGGAGCAATGTTCTTCAAGAGAGTTAGATTACCTTAGGACTGTGATCCTCCCTGAGCCAATTAAGTCCCACCTATTCTTTTGTTACTCCAATTCGAGTAAGCTCTCAAATGAAAAGCCACAATCCCTTTTTATTTTTGATTGGTGATAGGGTATTTGCCCCACGATCATCTTCTTTTCACTCCTAGTTGGCCACGGTTATGCCCCCCGACCATCCTTAGTTTCTACCTCGTTTAAGTGACATCTCTACATTGTTGACTTGGTCTCGACATGTGGCTGTGACACATAGCTCCGAAACCGAGTTTGTTCCCTCCTTTTATTCTTCCTTTAATGGTCCAATTATGGCGGATCATTTGAGAGCGAGCACCCCTTTTTAGGAAATGCTCAATGGGCATATTGTTCTTACCTTGGAGTCAATCTTGTTCCAAGATCACCTCTAAGGAGGGGCATCTGTAGATATTCCATTTTCACATTTCCCAGAGTCCATCTAGGATAGGAACCTTTGAGGTGCCTTAAATCACAGGATTGAGGATTTTTTGCTCTATCTTCTAGATATTCCATGTTTTCCATAAAAACATTCTTGATTTTACTTAATTCAAGGTTGTTAGTTGTGGTAGAGCTGACCCGATCAAGCTAGTGGTAAGCTTGAGGTCCTTGAACATTTTGGTGAGTCACTAATTGTGGCAGAGTTAACGCTCTCACCTTACTCAAATTGGTGGTAGATTTGAGTACTCTGAGCTTAGAGAAGATGTTTTTATGATTTCATGAGATTTCTGAGTATTTTCCGAGCTTTTAAGAGACTTCTTTGGATTTAACATAAAATACAGGGAGTAAAATGCAAAAGACCAAATGACACCATCAAAAGGGGCGACTATACTAGATGCCACATTAGGAAGTGACACATATTGTCGCCACCCATATAGGCGACTAGTTTATGATGTCAATCCAACCAACGCCTAACATCTTGGGTCTCTCTCTTGTAACAAAATATCATCATGGGCTTTAATATAATATATGGGACCTTCATAAATATTATTATGATATTTTCCACAATTATTATAATTTCTAGGACTTTCTAAGTATTTATTTATTTGTAGAATATCATATAAATTTTTATTAATGTCGGAAAATTCTAGAAACTTCTAGAATAATGGATGACATTAAGATTAATATCATATATTTTTATCAAGGTCTAGAACTAGATATGATATTAATTATCACTTTTTTAATGCTAGGATTATCTATAATTTAAAAGATAATTCTAACATGTGCTTAATTTCCAAAATTTATTTAATTACGAGTCTAAAATTTTCTATGGATATATTTAATGCTCATAATTGTTGGATATTTTATCTCTCAAATTTGATTTTAACTTTGAATTTGGATTTAAAAATCAATTTTAAATTCAAAAAACCTTTTAGAAAATTCTAACGAGTTCCAAAGAGTTTGAAAAAGTCAAGATGAGTTGTTTATGGTTGCTAGATATTTGTTGAAACGGTTTTGGATTTTATTTTTAAACAAGGAGATATTTAGGACTCAACGCTAGTGTGGGCGGCGACTAGACCCAATAATACATTTTCCGCTATTTTCTCACTACGAGAAATAAGATATCTCAGGTCGTCGCCAGTCCTAGTGGCGACATATTCAAATATGTCGCCTGCTCCATGGGCGATAAGGTTAAAATACCTCATTTTTGAATGGTTTGCTTCTAGAATTTGTTTTAACAAGATCCCTCACTTCCTGGACTCTATAAATAGACACCTAAACCCCTGAGGTTAGGGGAGGCCCTCTGATTTCTAAAAGAGTCTGTTTGGAGAGAGTGACCCTTGGCGAAGCGCTATCGGATTCCTGCAAGGAGCCCTCCGATCTTCTCTTCAACCTCAACTCTTATTCGTGCCTCTACATCCTCATTTGTGTCGCATCAAAAAGGGTAAAGGGAGTGTCGTTCCTATGTTCCTTTTCTATTTTATCATCATATTTCATATTAGATCCATTACATATGCATGCAAGGACAACCATCGGTTAGTATCTAGGTTCATTAGTCATGTTTTTCTATATCCTTTTGATCCTTGCTTACTTCACCTCAACCTAATCTAGATCCATTTGTTTTGAAGGGAAAAAGGGAATTACGTCACATGAAGGAGCTATTGAACAACAGCGAGCCATTGATTCGATGAGTCGGGAATCCATGACCTTAACTTCTACATCAAATCAGGAGCAAACTCAAGGTGACCTCATCTTCGTCTTCCTGCACCAACAATACTAAGTAATTCGGTATGCTGAAATGATCCCTGAACCTAAACTTGAGCTTTTTCTAAGGTTTTCTACTTGGGTTCACGGATATGCCTATTTTCCTAGGTTTGTGGGATGTTTGGAATATTATTACATGTTTCCTAGAAGTAGATAAGAATAAAATTACATCATAATAATTACAAAGATGATTTCAATTTCCTTCTTCTTTCATCTTGTGTTCCTCTTGGTGACAAATAAATCTTCATTTTTCTTCTTCTTTCTTTATCTTAAATTCTTCTTGGTGACACATAAATATTCAATTTTCTTCTTCTTTCTTTATCTTTTATGCGTGATTCTTCTGAGTCCATCATTAATCTTCTTAGCTATTTTGAGTTATGAAATATTATCATACAACACATTAATCTTTTGTTATCATCAAAATCAGGATAAGGGTAATAAAGTCAACAATCTCTCTCTTTTTGATGATGACAAAACTACAAATATTTCAAAATACAAAAAAATGACTTTTCTAGATCTCCCCCCTTTTTGTCATTAGGAAAAAATATGTCATAGATTAATACCTAGTTCTTTCCTCCTCAGAATATGCATAAAGATATGTCAATAAAACATTAATGCTCCCCCGAACTAAATGTGTCCATTTAAAGGAATATCAAAAAGATATATTTCAAAACAATATGCTCATGTATGACCCACTAATCTTAATTTGACATGCTAGGCTCAATAGCTTTGGAATACCTTCTATTCTCTCTCTCTCCCCCCCCCCCTTACTCTTTTTTTTTTGTCATTAGCTAAAATAGTAAAAGGTACAACTCTAATGATAAAAGATATTCAATAAAAATCAAGATCAAGATCGTCTTTTAGGTATTTAGATAAACTTTTATATGATACCATCAAAATAAAGATCAACTTATATAAATATTTTCATATATTTTTTTAAGATACCAATTTTTAGATCTAAAAGCATCAAATCAACTTTTTATAAGATATTCAATCAAGATTAATTTCTTATGAAAGATATTCATATACACTCTCCCTTACTTCAAGCATGGGTAATGATATTTATTCAATAAAAATATTCAACATAAGTCAGATAATAATAAAGAAACAACTTCCATATAAAAGAAATTCAAACAAATAAATATTCAATATACTCCCCCTATCAACAAGCATGGGTGAAGAGAAATTTTTGGCTTAAGTCTAGTATGCTACCCCTTTCCTTAAGCATGGGTGATGATAATCATTTTAAAAAATCAAACTTTTAATCAAAGAGTAAGATACCAATAATCATTATAATCTCATGTTATAAAAAAATTGCAACAATAAATCAATAATTCGTTTTGAATCAAAAGATTAAGACTACTAGATATTTCAGTAGACTGAAGGATTTCAATAGATTGAAATTTGTGTCAGTTCATAATTGAAAATAACTGTAAAATTATGATAAATGATTTGAGTAATATTCTATCCAAATAATTTTGCTAAGCATTCAAATTTTAATGAAAAACATATAGAGAAACATGTTTTAACATAAAGCAACTAAAACATAATTTTTCAATAGGAAAGGGACTACCAATATTTGTTAATGAGATATAGTCCCTTGTTTCTTCTCCATTCATGTTGTATTCAAATACCTATATCACTTGGAACAAGTAAAGATTTTGGAACCCATTTTATTTTGGGTCCAAATGAGTTAGTCTTAGAAATTATATCATTTTTTTTTTAGGGATTCATTTTCCTTTTTCTACATTCTTAATGACAAATTCATATTTATCATTCTTAACCCTAACAAATGCATTTTCAACAATGCAACGTTATGTTTCAAATTATCAATTAAGTAAACTTTCACTTGTGATTTTCAACAACGCAATGTTATTTTTCAAATTATCAATTTTCTCTTTCATGACATTTAATTCATTCCTCAAAACATCATTTTCTATTTCGAAGGCTCTATTCCTACTCCTCAAATCATCATTTTCTTTTGAAATCAATTCCTTTTCATGAGATATATCAATAAAGTTTTTGTTTATATTTTTTCATTTTCTAATCAATGATTTATATTTCACATAAAACTCATTAAATACATCAAGTAAATCTTTCATAAAAAAATCTTCAATATTGTCTAAAGATGATATCCCATTAGATGTAGCCATAAAGTATGAGTGAGCAACTTCACCATCGGATGAACTTTTTTCATCTGTTAAAGCGTCACTATCATCCCAAGTGACTTGGAGAGCCCTCTTTTTCTTAATTATTCTTTTGTTCTTTTTGTTCTTCTTTTGAACTCTTCTATCTTTTAAAAAATTCTTGAACTTATGTGTAGCAAGGCAAGATCTTTCTCATACAAATTATCTGATTCGATAGATGCATTAAGTGCAATACTTTTCTCCTTGGGAATTTTTTCAAGTTCCTTTTCTTTCATTTGTACTTCATAAGAAGTAAGATTTCTTATAAGATTTTCTAGTGAATAGGTTAATAGGTTCTTTGCTTCTTCTATAGTTGTGGTCTTCTTTTCCCATTTTGAGGTAAGGGATCTAAGAATTTTTCTTACAAGATCACTTTAGGGGAATTCTTTTCCAAGTGATTTTAGTGGATTGATGATTTTACTAAATCTATTAAGTATGTCTCCTATAGGTTCATGGGATTTCATTTTAAATAATTCATATTTATGAACTAGCTTATTTATCTTTGTTTGTTTCACTTGATTAGTTTTATCATGAGTAACTTCTAAAATATGCTATGTCTCATAGGAAGTATTACAATTTAAAATTTTATTAAATTATTCTTAATTAATAGCACAAAATAAAGTCTTTAACCCCTTAGCATCTAATGTGGCTAGATTTTTCTCCTTTTCATTCCATTCCTTATAATTCTTTTACTAGGTGTATATCTATTTACAATAATATCTCATAAGTCAAGATTTATAGATTTTAAGTAAATGTTTATTCTATATTTTCAATAATTATAGTTATTTCCATCGAAAACAAGTGGTCTATAAATGCTTTGTCCCTCTACAATACAAAATGATGAAGCCATATCTAGAAGATTGTTAAATCTTAACCCCAAATAAGCAAGGCTCAGATACCAATTATTAGGATCTTAGGCTTCACTAGAGGGAGTGAATAGTGAATTAAATAATTATACGTAATTTTAATTCACTTATTTAATTAACACAAGCAATATACAAGTAAATGGAATAAAATGACTGATTTGAATATTGTACTAAAACATACAAGGGGATAAGAGAAATTAAAGTGTACCAGAAATTTATAGTGGTTTAGCCTTCCTAACGTAGTCTACTTCTCGAAAATCCTTCAAGAGTTTCCTTAATCTGATCTTGTTCTAGGCAAAGATCCCACTGTTGTACTACCTTGACGATTCTACACCAAGCTTCGCAAAAACCATGATGTTGTGCTCCTCATAGTTCGAGAAGCAATAAGCTTTGAATGAAAATGAATTACAACTCTTTTCTATGATTTCTTAAACTCGATTTGGCAAGGTGGAAAGTTGGAATGAAGACACTCTTGCTAAACAGTGGGAAATAAGTTAGGAGAACACTTGAACTTCTCTCTTAAAGGATGGGAATAAAATTTTAGAGTCTTGGTATAGTATAGGAAGTCTTGGTCTCCTCTTAGGTGAAGAATGGGAACCTATTTATAAGAAAATATAGATAAAAGTTTGTGTCTAATGTCTCTCTAACGTTCACATACAACTACTGGTTAATTCTGTATGTCGATTTTACTCTGATTTCTGCAATGTTCGGATAGTTTGGTATGCCGAGTAGGTTTGGTATGCTGAAAACATATCTCTGGTCTAGTATGCCAAAATTCTACAATGTGCTGATTTTGTGATTTGTTGCATAGCCCTTTATTTCTATATTTCAGTATATCAGGTAATTTTGGTATGGCGAAATGATTCCTGAAACTATACTTGAGATTTTTCTAAGGTTTTCTACTTGGATTCAGTGATATACCTATTTTCCTAGATTTGTGGGATGTTCGAGAGATTAATACATGTTTCCTAGGAGTACATAAAAATAAAAATACATCATAATAGTTACAAAGATGATATCTTCTTCTTTCTTCATCTTGAGTTCTTCTTGGTAACACATAGATCTTCATTTTTCTTCTTCTTTCTTCATCTTGAGTTCTTATTGGTGACACGTAGATCTTTAATTTTCTTCTTCTTTCTTTATCTTTTATGCTTGATTCTTTTGAGTCTAACATTGATCTTCTTTGCTATTTTGAGTTATGAAATATTCTCATACAACACATTAGTCTTTTGTTATCATCAAAATCAAGATAAGGCTAATAAAGCCAACAATAATATGACTTCTTTTAGTATTAACATAATTGAAGGACAAAGTATTAATAAAGCACCATTTTTTGATGGATTAAACTATAACTATTGGAAATGTAGAATGATAATTTATTTAAAATCAATTAATTATGAACTATGGGACATTGTTGTAATTGACTTTACTCAAAACTTGAAATCATATACGGAGTAGAATGAAGAAGAGACAGGAATGATACAATTAGATGCTAAGGGGTTAAACATTTTATTTTGTGCTGTAAATCATGAACAATTGAATAGAATATCAAACTATAATACTTCACTTGAAGCTTGGCATACCTTAGAAGTCACACAAGAAGGAAAAAATCAAGTAAAAAAAACAAAGGTCAACATGTTAGTACACAAATATGAATTATTTAGATTGAAACAAGATAAATCCATAGAAGGAATGTTTACTAGGTTTAGTGAGATCACAAATGCCTTACAATCTCTTGTAAGAATTATTCCCAAAGTAACTTAGCTAGAAAAATCCTTCAGTCTCTCACCCTAAAATGGGAAAACAAGACCATTGCACTATAGAAGAGGCACAAGACCTTTCAAATGACTCCTTAGAATATTTAATAGGAAATTTGACTTCTTATGAGGTCGAATTAAAAGAAAAGGAGAAAGCAAAGGAAGAAAAAGAAACTCCTAGGAGAAAGAATATAGCATTAAAAATTACATCAGATTCAGATGATTCTGAGGATGAGGAAGATGAAGATATTGCACTTTTGACAAGAAATTTTAAAAAATTTATGAAAAGATGAAAATTCCAAAAGAAATGGAGTAAAAATCAAGACAAAAACAAAGAAAAAGATAAGGCACCCCTTTGTTTCAAATGCAATAAACCAAAATACCTTAAAAGAGATTACCTTTTGTTAAAAATGAAGATATTCAAGAAGAGTAATAAACCAACTAAGAAGAAAGCTCTTCAAGGTACATGGGGTGAAAGAGACTCTTTCTCAGAAGAAGAATCCTCATTCGATGGTGAAAAAACTCATATGTGATTCATGGCACACGATGTTAAGTCTTGTTCATCTCCAACTTCTAGATGCCTTCAATGAACTATTAATTAATTATTATTAATCATGATTAAATTAGAAGGTTAAGGTTCGGGATGTTACATCCTAACCCCCTTAAAGGAATTTCGTCTCCGAAATTCTAAGGATGGAGGACCGAGGGTACCAAACTTTGGATGTCTATCTCGCAACCTCAGACAACCAAAATAGTGGTGCTCCATAAAACTCAAGGGCCATTAGGCTAAACTATGCCTCACTATGCTGCTTCGCCCCATCAAGGTCTAAATCCTAAACTAAAAACAAGGCTTTCCTCAAGCCAAACATCACCACTCTATGGTTGGGAATCCCTTCCAGACACAAAATTCCCAACCGCAATCCACAATTGTGTCTCCCAGGGTTGCAAAACAACATGAGCTTCCTGGGCAGACACACCAAAGCACCAGGATAACCAGGAACTACCAGGCACCCACCAGCCTCTACTGTGCCACTTTGATGCACAACCTAGTCATGACTACCGCATAGGAGAACACAGAAGAATGATTCTCCACAGATTGAACAGTACAATGTTGTTTGATCCACCCACAAATAGAAAACAAACAAGAAACAAACTAGGTATCCCCTTAAGACACCCTAAACAACAACAAGCTAGGCATCCTTAACAGGATACCGCACAAGAAAACATACCTGATAAAATGTCTCCACACTCAAATGGCACCGAGCCATTCGAACCACAACCACACAAGCCAAACTAGGCCTCAAAATTGAATGCTCCAAACAAAAACAATCCACACATAACTAGGGGACCTTTGAAGTCACTCAAAACAAACAACTCTATGATCTAATAAACAACAAACTTTTGGGGACCCACCTAGTCTCCTAGAAACAAAACAAAACAACAACAACCATTTGGGGACTTTCAAAGTCACCCAGAAGCATTATCCAACTATTAGACAAATAACAATCTTCAGGGAATCCAAAAAGTCACCCAGAAACCACTGCACACACTTGGGGACTCGAAAGTCAGCTAGAAACCACAACAGCAGGATGGAACTCCACACATCCCCCACACCAGGACCTGAAAAAACACGACAACTAGAGACCACAAGTCACACCACATAAGAACACTGTAATATCTAGGCCCTGTATAGGAAGACCGCGTGCTGGATGCACAGTTGGGATGCAGGTCTGACATGCATAGGTTTCCCAGGAGGATTTTCCAGTATGATGTAAGCATGTACCCATGTATTTGTATAAGAAGTGATTAGTGGAATATGGGTTTTGATGCTTGTTTGTGTTCTCTTCTCTTTAGTATTCATCTATGGGTTTTGTATAGCTATGTATGTTAGTATCCTATATCGTATATGTATATGTATGCTTGAAGAGTGAATGCATAGTTAACTACCGCCTAACACTGAGCTCCCTTACCCTGACTCTGTGCCAGCCATACCTTGACTTGATGCCGCTCGAGCCTCGTGAGAGACCATGTCTTGTAGGCAACGATGGCAGCTGGAAGGCGACGGAGCCTGCGAAAGATAAAAGGGGAGGAGAAGAGTTGGCATTGGGAGAATAAAAGCGAGAGGAGAAAGGAAATCCATAGAAGAGGAGAGTGCCCGTGAGAGAGAGAGAGAGAGGGAGAAGGAAATGGGGAGAGTTTCCACCTGAGTTTGTGGTCGCTATAGGCTGAGGTGCTCGTCGAATAAGGGAAGAAACGCTGGCAACCCAACAGTGTACGTGACCCATCCTTTCACCTCTTCATTTCTATTGATTCCCATGCTTAGTTAATGATGCAAATTAGTTAAAAACCATGAATATAGGTAGTCTGGCATGGGATTATGAGTTTACAGAGATTTCATAAATTTATGAGAATTAATCAAGGATATTTCAGTGATTTTTCTCGAATGCATGCTACAGTATTTCTCTATGATACTTCATGCTTTATGATTTTATATCTTGAAGACCATGAATGAAATTTTGATGAAACTTGTCCCAAAAGATTGTAGACTTAGAGACCTTTAGATTTTGTATTTTCGTGTAATTTTTAGGTGGCCAGAGATAGGTCTACCTTGAGCTCCCAACCAGCACAAGGTTCAGGTGACCTGCTTTGGTTTTATCTATAAATGTCTGAGGTGCGTGCCGAATACACGTGAGGCCTGTGCGGTTAACATGGGTGGGTCTTCTAGGGATTTCCAAAATATAACTCAATTAAGTGAAGATTATGATGTAATCCTTGAATAAAAGATGTTTAGAAAAGTTGTTTTAGAAAGAAAGGTAAGATTTAAAAAGAATGATTCTTGTTTAAAAGAGATTTAATAAGAGTTATTTCTAGAAGAGAACATTGGTTTTTACAAAAGCATTCCCAGTAATAGAAAAAGATTTTAGAAAAAGATTTAGAAAGAGACTTCAGAAAAGAATTTCAAAAAAAATGCATGTTTTCAGAAAGAGATTTCAAAGTTTTAAGTTGGCCCCAAATGAAATAAACTGGGAACCAAAGAATTAGTATTGGTTGGGCTATGTGCTTAGTCAAGCGAGTGGTGTTAGGTAGGCTAGGTGAGATAGCTCGAGAGGTCGCACCGAGCCGGGTAGGATAACTTGAGAGCTCGTGATGGGTTGAGTAATGTCGCCGATGCTCGCAACACTATAACAAATTAGAGGGACATCGTGTGGAGACATATCCTCGTGCAATGAGAATAGAAAAGAGAAAAGAAATAGTGAGGCCCGTTGGCTGAAACAGTGATATGTCCTACACAAGGACTTTCACCATGGCAGTGTAGGAGGTCGAGGTTGGTGCCTCCTTCTTGGGTTGTGGCCAAGTCATCCCTAATCATGGTGACACCAGAAAAAAAGGTTTTCATATTTCAGATTCAGAAATCAGTTTTAGGCTAGAATCGAGCTTGGTTTTGACTTCTGAGTTTTAGCTAAATTCTAGCCAAGATAAGATCAGTGTTTTAGGACTAGTTCCAGCTAGGTTCTGTGTTTTGCAAGATTTAAGATTGAGATTTAGGCTGGAACCTAGCCTCAGAGCTGTTTTCTAGAAATATATAGAATAGAGCATGGTTTTCAAAAAAGAAAGTAAATTTTGAAAGTGCATGATTTATGAGATTTCTTTGAAAGAGACTTTCTCAGAATTTTAGTCAGAATTTTATTAAGAACCAAATTAGAGATTTACAGAAAAGTTTTCCTGAGAAGATATTAGAATTTTATTTTGGAAATAAAGTTTAAAGTCTTGGTCGCTTTCCACTGTTTGTTTTTATTGGGATGCGTACTGAGTGACTTAGATGTCACTCATGCATTTCAATTGTTTGGTTTCAACTGCTAAATTGGAGTGTAGTCGGTCTCGGTGCTCGTATTTTTGGGAGCCACTAGCCACACACAGGTCTAGGTAGTTGTAGTTAGTGTTTATTTTATTTTAAATTTCTACTCTTGCAAATTTAGCAGACTCAGACTTAGATTAGCTTTACTGTGGCACCCTATGATTGTGGGGTGTTACTGAAGTGGTATCAGAGCCTAGGTTGCACTAAGTGCATCGACTTAGTAGTGTCTGGATTAGTGACTCCCGAAGACTGCACAAGAAGATTGATTGCACCTGATTTTGTGTGTTTGTTTGTGTTGCCAGCATGGCACCGAGAGGACTAGGCCGAGGTCGAGGTCGAGGCATGTCGTCTGTGTTAGGGTCTGACGTAGAGCAGGAGGGAAGCACTTGGAGGGACATGAGGCAAGAGCTCTGCGAGATGATACGAGGACTCGTTCATACCCTCGGAGGTGGCCACAGAGACGAGGCCAAGGGTGATCCATGGATCATGCAGTTCTGCCGATTGAGCGTGCCTGCCCTAGACGGCCATGGGAAACTAGAAAAGTGTGAACCCTTGCTCTTAGAGGTGGAGAATATCATTGAGGGCATAGAATGCCCAACAGAGAAGTGGATTCAGCTAGCCATGTTCCAGCTCAATGGCGAAGCCGACCAGTGGTGGAGGGCTATCCACCGCACTAAGTTCCCCAATCAGGGCTTACTGATGATTACTTGGGAAGAATTTCGATAGGTATTTTAAGAGAGATTTTTCCTTAAGCATGAGTGGGACAAGTTAGACAGAGATTTTCAAAATTCCAAGCAGGGAAACATGACAGTGGTTGAGTATAAGGCCAAGTTCCACCTATAAGAATAGTTTTATCAAGCCATAATCACAGAGAAGCAGCGAGCACAAATATTCGTGGAAGGACTTCACTCAGCACTCAGATCGAGGGTTCTTGGGTTCTGGTGCTAGACATTGAGTGATGCAATAGAGTTAGCAGCATGTTATGAATATGAACGCCGACTGTTCCAAGAGGAGTACCCAGGGATAAAGGGAAGAGGTTCTCTCAGCGACCATCTGCTTCAGGCACACCTAGCTCTGGGAGTATTAGGAGCTTAGGGAAAAAGAGAAAGGAGCGCTCTGAGACTGGAGAAGGGCGCAGTATTACTGGGAGAAGTAGTACTAGATCTAGTTAGACTGGTTCCATCAGTGGTGCAGGAAGAGGACCCTGCCACGTCTGCAAGAGGATGGGACACTTGGCGGCGCAGTGCAAGTATCGCCAATAGGGAATTAGTGATGTGGTCTACTACAATTGTGGAAAGAGCAGACACTTTCAGAAGAACTGCCCCGAGCCTAGGAAGGCAGCCGCAGAGGTGCCCCACAAGCCCACCAAGGGGAAAGTCTTCTCTATCACTGCTCTAGATGCTAGTTCCTTAGGAGACGTAATGGATGGTAAAGAGCAGTAGAGTTTGTTATTAGTATGAATATGTGTATGAGTGTTGTACTATAAATCCTTATGTATTTGGCACTTTTTTCTGTAATAATTATGACTTTGTTGTGTGTGTGTGAATATTAGGATCTTTCATTGTGGTTGATCGTATGGCTTGAGTCCTGTTCGGCTCAGGAAGTTCCTTTTCTTTTATCTCTGAGTCATTTATGGCTGAGATTGGAGATAGACCAGCTAAGCTAGCTTTCTAGCTTGATGTGGTGAGTCCATTGGGAGAACATAGCTTAGCATAAGAAGTATTTAAGATCAGTCAATATCCAGTTAGGAGACAAGGATTTTCAGGCCAGTCTTATTTTGATAGCATGCAAGAGTACGATGTCATTCTAGGAATGGATTGGCTAGTAAAATACTCGACCATGATAGATTGTGCCAAGAAGAGGGTATTAGCAGAATGCCCATGGCAGGGGTGGTGTATGATACAAGGAGTAAGGCCAGGAGAACCTAAGAAGGTGATTTCAGCTATCAAAGCCTATCACCATCTAGCTAAGGGATGCGTTGGACACCTGGCCAGCGTGATGGTGTCTACCTCACGAGTATATGGGGTACAAGACTTTCTAGTGGTGCGAGAGTACCCAGATGTGTTTCCATAGGAATTACCAGGGATGCCGCCACACAGAGAAGTGGAGTTTGTAATAGATTTGATGCTAGGGTCAGATCCTATTTCAAAAGCCTCCTACAGAATGGCACCTACTAAGCTGTGGCAACTCTGTAGCTAGTTTCAAGATCTGATGTACCGAAGATTCATCCATCCCAATGTGTCGCCCTAGGGAGCACCAGTATTATTCGTCAAGAAGAAGGACAGGTCGCTCCAGTTGTGCATTGATTGTTAGATGCTAAACCAGACTACCATCAAGAATAAGTACCCGTTACCCAGGATTGAGGACTTATTTGATCAGTTGCAGGGGGCGTCGGTCTTCTCCAAGATTGATCTGAGATCTAGATATCATCAGTTATGGATTCGAGAGACCGATGTACATAAGACCGTCTTCAGGACCTAGTATGGCCACTATGAGTTTCTAGTCATGTCATTTGGACTGACAAATGCACAAGTAGTATTCATGGACCTGATAAACACGGTAATCAAACCCTACTTGGACTAGTTTGTCGTAGCTTTTGTAGATGACATATTGGTTTATTCTTTGGATGTAGAGAGCTACTAGATGCACTTGAGAACCATATTGAAGACATTAAGGCAACACCAGTTATACGCCAAATTCTCCAAGTGGGAGTTTTGGCTAGAGGAGGTGACCGTTCTTGGGTATATTATCTTAGGAGAAGGCATCAAGGTGCACCCAACAAAGGTGGAAGTAGTGAATAGTTGAGTCAGACCAGAGACAATAATAGAGGTTAGAAGTTTTCTCGGTCTAGTAGGCTATTATCGGACATTTATCCAAGACTTCTCGAAGATTACAGCATCGTTGACCAAACTAACTAGAAAAGAGGCTCCATTCGCTTGGAATCGACAATGCAAGGAGAGTTTAACCGAGTTGAAGAATCACTTGGTCACAGCCCCTATGCTGACTCTATCATCAGGAAGCAAAGGTTTCATGGTGTACAATGATGCCTATGGAACAAAGTTGGGGTGTGTTCTGATGCAGCACAGGAAGGTAGTAGCTTTTGCCTTCCGACAGTTAATGGATCATGAAAAGAACTACCCCACCCATAACCTAGAAATGATAGCAGTGGTGTTCGCCATGAAGATCTAGACACATTATTTGTGCGGTGAGCTATTTCAAGTCTTCACTGACCAGAAGAGCTTGAAGTATATTTTCTCGCAGAAAGATCTAAACCTGAGACAAAGGAGATGGGTGGAGTACATTAAGGACAATGATTTTAGCCTATCATACCACCTAGGTAAAGCAAACGCGGTCACAAACGCATTGAGCAGGTGCACCCACATTATGGCTAGATTGATGATCAAGGAATGGCACCTGATAAGGGAGCTGGTCGAGTGTAAGCCATGGAGACAATCTCAAGGAGTAGTGAAGACTTTGTTGGCAAACCTGTCTATTCATCCAAGGATGGTAGAAGCCATCATTGCTGCCCAACAGTTAGATCCTTTCATTAGGGACACCTGGCAGAAGCTGGAGGTGGGAACAGTGCCTCATTTCTCAGTTGACGTGGACAGTGGGATGAGATACGATCTACGACTATATGTGCCTCAGATAGAAGAGATAAAAAAGAGTTTGCTAGACGAGGCTGATCAGATCAGATATATAGTTCACCCAAGAAGCACCAAGATGTATAAAGACTTAAAGAGAATTTTTTTGTGGCCTAGGATGAAGAGAGAAATAGCAGAATTTGTAGTGAAGTGTGCCACTTGCCAGATAGTGAAAATGGAGCATCAAAAGCCTGAAGGAACCCTACAACCTTTAGATATTCCAGTCTGGAAGTGGGAGCACGTGTCGATGGACTTTGTCATAGGATTACCCAAAACCATACGAAAGAATGATTTAGTATTGGTAATCATCAATCGACTCACCAAGTCAATGCACTTTCTACCTTTGATAGTTAGTCTTCCCTTACTGCAGCTAGCATAACTATATGTGTATGAGATAGTCAAGCTTCATGGGGTCCTGGTATCGATTGTGTCTGACACAGACACTAGATTTACATCTAGATTTTGGGGAACTCTATAGGAGGTGTTCTAGACAATACTGAACTTCAACACTGCCTTCCATCCCTAGACAAATGGTCAGACCGAAAGGATGATCTAGATCCTAGAAGATATGTTACGGTCTTGTGCCCTAGATTTTGAAGACAGCTAGGAAGATCATCTGCCACTTATAAAGTTCACCTACAACAATAGCTATCATGTTAGCATTGGGATGGTGCCATATGAGGCACACTATGGTAGGCCATGTAGGACATCCACCTGTTTGAGTGAGGTAGGCAAGTGGGGACTAGTGGGACCAAAGATCACGCAGTAGTACGAACATAAAGTAGATTTAATCAAGAAGAGATTGCTTGCTACACAGAACAGATAGAAGAGCTATGTTGATAGGAGGCGTAGGCCCTTGGAATTCGAGGTGGGAGACTTTGTCTTCCTTAAAGTGTTACCAACCAAGGGTACAACGAGGTTCGGTAAAAGAGGCAAACTAAGCCCTCGCTACATCGAGCCATACCAGATCATCAGAAGAGTTGGTGAGGTGGCGTACAAGTTGGACTTACCTCCAAAGTTAGCCAGTGTGCACAGCATCTTCCACGTGTCGATTCTAAGGAATTGTTTGTTAGATGTGTCCCAGGTTATTCCAATACAACCAGAAGAGCTTCAGCAGGACTTGTCAATGACAGAGGATGCCATACAGATATTAGACAAAAAAAACAAGTCCTCAAAAACAAAACTATTCCTCTAGTGTTGGTTCAGTATCGATACCATGGAGCAGAAGAAGCAACTTGTGAGCATGAGTCAAACATTTGGGCACGATACCCCTACCTGTTCGATTAGAAAAGAATTTCGGCGACGAAATTCTTTTAAGGGGGTAGGATGTAATATTTGGGCCCAGTATAGGAAGACCACATTCCAAACGGACGGTTGGGACACGAGTCTAACATGCACGGGTTTCCTAGTAGATTTTTCCAGAATGATGTAAGCATGTACCCATGTATTTGTATAAGAAGTGATTAGTGAAATATGGGTTTTGATACTTGTTTGTGTTCTCTTCTCTTTGGTATTCACCTATGGGTTTTGTATAGCTACGTATGTTGGTATCCTATACCATATACGTATATGTATGCTTGAATAGTGAATGCATAGTTAACTGCCGCCTAGCATTATGCTCCCTTACCCTAACTCTATGCTAGCCATACCCTGACTTGTTGCCACTTGAGCCTCGTGAGAGGCCATGTCCTGTAGGCGACGATGGCAGTTGGAAGGCGACGGAGCCTGCGGATGATAAAAGGGAGGAGAAGAGTTGGCATCGGGAGAATGAAAGTGAGAGGAGAAAGGAAATCCATAGAAGAAGAGAGTGCCTGTGAGAGAGAGAGAGAGAGAGGGAGAAGGAAACAGGGAGAGTTTCTAGCTAAGGTTGTGGCCGTTGTAGGCTGAGGTGCTCATTGGATAAGAGAAGAAACGCTGGCGACCCAATAGAGTACGCGACCCATCCTTTCACCTTTCCATTTCTGTTGATTCCCATGCTTAGTTAATGATGCAAATTAGTTAAAAACCATGAATATAGGTAGTTTGGCAAGGGATTATGAGTTTACAGAGATTTTATAAATTAATGAGAATTAATAAAGGATATTTTAGCAGTTTTTCTCGAAAGCATGCTATAGTATTTCTCTATGATACTTCATGCCTTATGATTTTATATCTTGGGAACCATGAATCTGATTTTGATGAAACTTGTCTCAAAAGATTGTAGACTCATAGACCTTTAGATTTGGTATTTTTGTGTGATTTTTAGATGGTCGGAGATAGGTCTGGTCGGAGCTCCCACCCAGAGCAGGGTTCTGGCTACCTGCTCTGGTTTTATCTGTAAATGTCTGGGGCATGTGTCGAATGCATGTGAGGCGTGTGCGGTTGACATGCATGGGTCATCCAGGGATTTTCCAAAAGATAAATCAATTAGGTGAAGATTATGATGTAATCCTTGTATTGTTATCCTAAAATAAAAGATGTTTGGAAAAGTTGTTTTAGAAAGAAAGGTAAGATTTAAAAAGAATGATTCTTGTTTAAAAGAGATTTAATAAGAGTTATTTCTAGAAGAGAATATTGGTTTTTACAGAAGCATTCCCTGTAATAGAAAGAGATTTCAGAAAACGATTTAAAAAGAGACTTCAGAAAAGAATTTCAGAAAATATGCATGTTTTCAAAAAGAGATTTCAAAGTTTTAAGTTAGCCTCGGATAAAAGAAACTGGGTGCCAAAGAGTTAGTGCTTGCTGGGCTGTGTGCTCAGTCAGGCGAGTTGTGTTAGGTAGGCTAAATGAGATAGCTCGAGAGCTCGCACTGAGTTGGGTAGGATAACTCGAGATCTCGTGATGGGCCAGGCAAAGTCACCTATGCTTGTAATACCAAGATAGATTAGAGGGACGTCGTGAGGAGACATATCCTCGTGCAATGAGAATAGAAAAGAGAAAAGAAATAGTGAGGCTCGTTGGCTGGGATGGTGATATGCCTTGTACAGGGACTTTCATCATGACAGTATAGGGGATCAAGGTTGGTGCCTTCTTCTCCAATTGTGGCCAGGTCACCCCTGATTAAGGTGAACGAGAAAAAGAGGTTTTCAGATTTCAGATTCAGAAATCAGTTTTAGGCAAGAATTGAGCTTTGTTTTGACTTTTGAGTTTTAGCCAGATTCTAGCCAAGATAAGATCAGTATTTTAGGACTAGTTCCAACTAGGTTCTATGTTTTGCAAGATTTAAGTTTGAGATTTAGGCTAGAACTTAGCCTTAGAGTAGTTTTCCAGAAATATATATAATAGAGCATGATTTTCAGAAAGGAAAGTAAGTTTTGAAAGTGCATGATTTCTGAGATTTCTTTAAAAGAGGCTTTCTTAGAATTTTAGCCAAAATTTTATTAAGAGCCAAATTAGAGCTTTATAGAAAAGTTTTCTTGAGATGATATTAGAGTTTTATTTTAGAAATAAGGATTTATAGGTTTAGTTGCTTTCCGCTATTTGTTTTTGTTGGGGCGTGTACTAGATGACTTAGATGTCACTCATGCATTTCAGTTGGAGTGCAGTCAGACTCAATGCTTGCGTTTTTGGAAGCCACTAGCCACACACAGGTCCTAGTAGTTGTTAGTATTTATTTTATTTTAAATTTCTACTCTTGCAAATTTAGCAGACTTAGACTTAGATTAGCTTTGTTGTGGCACCCTGTGGTTGTTGGGTGTTACAGACACTAACAACATACATCTAGGAAGCCTCTTGCTTTACCTAAATGCAACCACAGGAAGACAAAGCTGTAGACATCCTCCCCTCAAGTAACAACAACAACAAAAAACAAGAGAGACAAATAACAAGCAGTCAAGCAAATGCAACAACACACAACAAATAGTAAATAGTAAATAACGAAGGTCATAGAGGGCCTCCAGAGGGTAGACAACTACTGCACCTCACCCTCCAAGACAACTCCAAATAATCCAACAATAGATGGTGGCAAAGTATACACGTCATCTGGTTGACTAACATGGGTTGCATAACCCCCTTAACGGGAATCTAGGGTATTTCTCTCTCTCGTACCCTTTCTTTCAGTAGCCATACTCACCTGTCTGACTAGTACGCACAGTAGACGTGCCTTGCTTATGGCGACAAGACTCATCTCGTCTCCCACACATGGTAAAGTTTCCAACACTGCAATCTGACACTGAGCCCTATCTAGGGCTACCACCACCAATTCCACAGGCAACATAGTGCTCAATCCATACTACCTAGTGGACAGCACCAGAACCACATTCCATGGAGTTGAAGAACTCAAACGCGTTGCCCCATAAGGCAACCGCAACTTCACACTCTGCCAAACAAGGAAACAACAAACCAAGTGCAGGCATCTAAATTACGAAGCCATCAACCAAACATTTCTAGTCTAGTGTTCCTAAGTAACCTAATGCTCTGATACCACCTTTGTAAAGACTCGACCTTGAACCATTATCCAAAATTTAGCTACCATTTTTTTTAATAACTTGCATCAATTATAATACTAAATCTAACCTTAACAACATAAATAAAAATGCTATTAATTGAATTAAATTAACCTAAACACTTACCCAAAAACCTTGATGTGTGGTTGACTGACTCTATCTTCACGTGTAGTAGCAAACTCCTACTCTTATCCTGCACTTGAGAAAACACTAAGTAAAATACACATGAGTGACCACAGAAAGGTCACCTAACATACACTCCACTAAAACACACATTACTCTGGCATCTCTCTTAGATACCGTACATAATCACTGGTAATACACTTTTGCCTCACAAGCAACACAGCTTTTGAAATCATGTCTTTGAAAATTATTCTATTATTTTCTTTTTAAAATCATACTCTTGACTTTCAAAACCATTTTCTGTCTTTTCTTTGAAACCCTATGTGTGATTTTCAAAACTAAATGCGCACTTGAAATAGCAACTCTTGCCAAGTCAAGCTCACAACCACTAGAGAGTGCCACATTAACACCGAGTGTTTGCTCAATCATAACAACAAACCAATTCTCAAAAACTGGCACAATCCCTTTTCAAACGTTTTCCTTCTACTTTAAAATCCCATGCTTTTCTCAAATATCTTTCTTTTTCTTTAAAAATTTCATGATTTTCTCAAACATCTTTCTTTTTCTGTAAAAATCTCTTGCTTTTTTCAAACATTATTCTTTTTTTTTAATCTCATGCTTTTCGTAAACATCTTTCTTTTTCTGTAAAAATCTTATGATTTTCTCAAACATCTTTCTTTTTTTTTTTAAATCTCATACTTTCCTTAAGCATCTTTCTTTTTTTGTAAAAATCTCATGCTTTTCTCAAATATCTTTCTTTTTCTTTAAAAATCTCATGCTTTTCTTAAATTTCTTTCTTCTTTTTTTTAAATCTCATGCTTTTCTTAAACATCTTTCTTTTTCTGTAAAAAACTTATGCTTTTTTCAAACATCTTTGTTTTTCTTTAAAAATTTCATACTTTAATCTGATGTATCTCTAGACTAGATTCCAACTCAAAACACAAATCCTAAATCTAGCTAAAACACAATTTGTGGCTGGAAGTAGCCCTAAAACAGAAGTCTCAACAAACTCTGGTCACTAGGCCTCTCTAGTGTGTCGTACTGCCCAACGCCAAATAACGACACTTGGCCACAAGCAGTCCACCGAAGTGCGACCAACGGTGTCTTCACTACCGTAGTGGAAGTTCCCATGTAGGGCATACTACCGCCCCAGCCAATGGGCCTCTATGTACTATGACCTCACAAGTCTCAATCTCAACAAGCATAGGGATGTGTCTCCTCTCGACGCCCTTGTGTGCCCAAACACCTGAGGACTCTCACCCTAGGCTGTGCCAGCACCTATCAGTCTCAGTCTTGACACCTATACTAACCAGGGTGTCACATCCAACTACACAGAGGTCTCATACCCCCTGACTCGTTGCCACGTACTTTTGTGTACAGTCAGTACCTTGGGTCTTCAGCACCTACAACAAACTTAGTCTCATACCTCCAAACCCAACTAGCCCTCAATCCACGGACGTCAGCCTTGGCCTCATGAACAATAATCTAGGAGTTTCATACATCTAAGATCTGAGGAACACTTACCACAACTTCTTGGTCTCTGACCTCACCCTAAGCAATGTACCCGACCACCTCAACGATGTTACACTCCCTAGTCCTAGCAACATTCCCTGTCAGTCACTTGGCCTCAGTAAATAGAAGAGTCTGGAAAGTCTATCAAAACGTTTGCAAATCTATGCATTTTTTTTCAAACTCTTTTGCAAACTAATTTTGAAATTACATGAAAGCCATCTCTGAAAATACTACTAAATACTGTACAAAGAAACACCATAGAAACCCTTATAGTTCCTTATTAAAATTCTTTAGAAACCACTGTTTAAAATCATCCATGCTTTTTAGGAATCTTTAGAAATCTCTTTGGAAAAACAACTTCTTAGAAAAACTCTTATCTTATCAAAATAAACTTTGAAAATCATTTAAACCATCATGTCCCAATGAAACATCATTGAAACATTTTCAAGGTATAGGCTCACCCAAAAGAACCACATAGAAACCCAACAGTGGTCCAAAATTCCTTAATGACTTGTAAGACCAAACACCAATTCATCTTGCTAATTCTTTTTGGACAATTCCGAAAACAATTCTAATGGTTATCCTTCTTGGTCTTGTATCAATTTAATTACCACTCCAAGATTAATACATAACTACACCCATATATATATATGTATGTATATATGTATATATATGTATGTATATATTTATATATATGTATGTATATATGTATATATATAAGTATATATAAATATATATGTATCTATATATATATATATATGTATATATACAAATATATAGGTATATTGTAACACCTTGGTGCTACACAACAGTACAAGAAATAACCAAGAGCAACTAAAAGAATCTAAATGACAGAAAAAAATAAATAAAGCTAAACACTCAAACCTATGTGCGGCAAACATGGCTCGAAAAGATGCACCAGACTTGACTACACCTACACCTGAGCACCTGAAACAAAGGGGACAAGGAAAACACGCGTGAGTGACAGGAATGTCACCCAGTACGCGCCCCAAAATAGCGCTAAAACCCACGAAAAACATTGCCAGAAAAACCACCATTGCCAAAACCACATATTCAATTAGAAAAACTTGGAAAAACAATGACATTTCAAACTTTCTTTTCTTTTCTTTCAAAATCTAATGCTCGTTCATAAATCTTTGTATTCAACACAGGAGAAGTAAATCACTTCATCTAGTTTCCTAGCCCAAAACATCATTTAAAACCATTAACACAACTTATCACAAATCAGGACTAGGAACTAGTCCACACACAAATCCACACTTTTCCATTCCAAAACTGGTCGCATCACCCTGGCCACAGGCGATCGACCTGGCTACAAGCAGCTGGTG
>JAMKQA010056722.1:0-16519 GCA_024699735.1 Posidonia australis | reverse complement strand
CCTATTTTGTCTCCAATTGTATGGAGAGAACTCCTCCCTCTTCTCTCCAGATCTAGGGTTTCATGTGAGGTTCATCTGTGGGGGAGGGTTTAGATGCTTGGGATGTGAGCATCGTTCGTATTCCTGTTTTCTTCTTCACCACTTGACACAACATAGATATTATAGAAAATACAAAAAATCAGAAAACCTTGAAAAAAAAACAAAAAATCCAAAAAAATGTAAACAGAGATGCACCAATCTCAGATGTAGAGAGCCCCAAATTAGTGATTGGCCTAGGCAATCATATTGCAGAAGAGGTCGCACTTTGCAAAAACTAATGTGACCATTATGAAGCACCACCTGGGGACAGTATTAGAAGACATTCTCTCAATAGATATCGTAGATCTAACCTTTGAGCAAGAAATTCTATCTAAGCTCATTACTCATGGAGAGGAAGACGATGTTATCGAGACAGATGATGCTGATGTGCCCAATTAGCGTAGACGTTCATTGTGAAAGAAGTCCTATCCGGGGGTGCAGCATTCTCGAAGGTATGAATCATGGGGAGCAGTCAGAGCCCATCAACGCCACCTAACTGAAAAAGTACTACCAATGATCGTCAGCCACTCTCGAGCCTTGCAAAACATTTCATTGTAGGCCATGCATCTCTACGTTTCTTGCTTACTGCATCTCCACATCACCTAAATCGCATCATATGCATTGTACTTTCTTTTCGTTTGCATTGTAATCATAATATGAAACTTTGGCATAACCATTGCCCAATGAGTAAAATCAGAAGGCCAGCCTGCTTAGGAAGAGTTTTGATCCTCCTCATGTGTTACTACCTATGTGAGCTAGGACGTAAGGGAGCCAGGATTCATAGGAAAGTGTATGAAATGTACAAATTCCCAAGGGCCCTATACCTCAGGAGGGAGACAAAATGCTAGGATGAAAGTGAGAGTGCGAGGAAAAAAAACAAAGATATCGGAGCACAAAAGAAATGAGAAGATAGAAGTCAGCTCCAATGAGGGAAGCATGCGAGACAACTCTGTCCCTATCACATAACTTGGACAGGAGTTGAAGCATACACCTACCAATCTCATACTTTCAAAGGGACTAGCCACCCCTTAAGTTAAATAGAAAACAGCAGCCACCCCTCAGCCTAGGTTTTTATTACCTCCAAATAGGGATAGTGTAAGTCGGCATGCCTTTGAGGGAGTAAAAAAAATTGGAATTATTGAAAAAAGTAGGTGTAGGGCCCTAGGAGTTTGGCATGGAGCCCGTTTATCTCAACAATCTATTGAGTGAGTGAGAGTCACCATAAACCCAGGGATCCAGGTAGCGCCATGTGAGTTGAGGACATTCTAGTTCCTTGTAGCAGGCAATAAGAGATCCTTGGCGCTGAGGGCACCAATATCTTCTATACGCCATGCATAGATCTTGCTTCATCCTTACACAAATCTTGTGTAAGCCATTTGACATTCGGCATTTTAGATCACACCCTTTTTGTACTTTGCATCACTTTACACGATGTTTGCCATTGTTCCAACCAAGGGCATGCTAGCTGCCTTTTGATGTTGGAATATTGACAAAAAGGGAGCTACAACCAGGGGTATGTTAACTACTTTTTGGTCGAAAATATGTCTTTGATTAGGGGCATGCCAGCTGCCTTTCTAAGTCAAGAAGATCACAAGGATAGTACTATTTTAGGAGCATGTGGATGAGGCTTTTTGCAAGCACTTCAAGATAAGCCTGTCAGTTGTTGCAAGACAGAAGCATAGTTGTCATGGCACATGAAACTAGTTGGTGACATGTATGGCAATAGCCCACAGATCCGTCAGACTTCCTCCAGGATAGGGGTAAGTTCTGTTTGCCCAAAGTGAAATACATGGAAAGTGAGTTTCTAGAATCTAACTATAGCGCATAACAAGCGCCAGTTCACTTCAACCTTGGCAATATTCAACAACGAGGAGGATATGCTTCAAACCCGTAGTTGTTCACGATCCTTGGCAGTTAACACACCAAACCATGTTTGCAGAACATTAGAACAGTGTTTGGGTGTCACCATGGCTAGATATCCCTGCATGGCATACGATTTGGCAGTTACCTAGGTGGCCCCGTCACATAACAGCAATGCAAATAGTTTAATTTCCATGGTCGAAAATGCCAAATGGCCACAAAAATCGTGCTTTGACCCTCCGTAGCTTGCATATGAATGACAAAATGCAAAGTATCAAGGAAATGAGTGCACAAGTCTTCAAAAATTCAACAGATGGGGTAATTTGCAGAAAATCCCCTAACACCATGAAGTTTGCAGAATAACCCACAAAGGGTGCGACAAATCATATTTGAGCAAAAACGTGCAAGCACTCAGCAAAATTTCAAATATCATAGCACAACATCAATACAACTATCATAAGTTTGCCATATCAGGCTGATTTTCAATAAGGCCCCTCAAGTTTTGGAAAATTTCGAACAAGTCCTAACGTATTGCAAAACTCGTAAACAAAGCCAATTGAGATCGAAACTCCAGCAAGGTTCTTTCAGAGGATATTGCACATGCATCTAAGCAAAAACACCGATTTCCGTGCTATAGAGCTAGTAGCAAGCACAATTACAGTTTTGTCCTCGAGAGTGCAACAAGAGCCAACTTCCTTCCTAGGGGTAATCCAAGGATCATCGGTTTCTTTGTTTTCAAATTCTCATTCCAAGCGGATGAGATCCTTCTATCCCATCCTTCTTTTGGATTTTAGCAGGCACGAAATCCTTTTGCTTGACCATTGACCGGGTGGTCAAACTCCCATCTTCTATTTTCCTTGGATTTTCGCAGGCGCAATATCCTTCTATTCGACCTTTGACCGTGCAACCAAGGTCCTTTCTTCTATTTTCCTTGGATTTTCGCAGGCACGAAATTCTTCTGTTTGACCTTTGACTGGGCAGTCAAGGTCTCATCTTTTGTTTTCCTTGGGTTTTTGCAGGTGAGAAATCCTACTGTTCGACCTTTTACCAGGCAGTCAAGGTCATTTCCTTTCCTTTTTTGGATTTTCGCAGGTGCGAGATCCTTTTGCTTGACTTTTGACAAGGCGATCAAAGTCAACCTTTGATCGAGCTATCAAGGGCATTTTCTTTACATTTTTGGATTTTCGCGGGCATGAGATCCTTTGGCATGACTTTTGACCGGGCGGTCAAAGTTGACCTTTGATCGGGCAATCAAGGTCATTTCCTTTCCGTTTTCAAATTATTGCAGGCGCGAAATTCTTTTGCTTGACTTTCGACTAGGCGGTCAAAGTTGACCTTCGACAGGGCGGTCATGATCATTTCCTTTCCTTTTTCGGATTCTCACAAGCGTGAAAGTCTTTTGCTTGACTTTTGACTAGGCAGTCAAAGTTAACCGATCAAGGTCATTTCCTTTCCATTTTCGAATTCTCGTAGGTGCGAAATCCTTTTACTTGACTATTGACCGGGCGGTCAAAGTTGACATTTGATCTGGCAGTCAAGGTCATTTCCTTTCCTTTCTTGGATTCTCGCGGGCGCGAAATCCTTTTGCATGACTTTTCACCGAGTAGTCAAAGTTCACCATTGATCGAGCGGTCAAAGTTGACCATTGACTAGGCGGTCAAGGTCATTTCCTTTCTTTTTTCGAATTCTCACTGGCGTGAAATCCTTTTGCTTGACTTTTGACCGGGCAATCATAGTCGACCTTTGACAGATGGTCGAGGACATTTCCTTTCCTTTTTCGGATTCTCGCAGGCGCGAGCTCCTTTTGCGTGACTTTGACCAAGCGGTCAAAGTCAACCTCTGACTGAGCGATCAAGGTCTTATCCCTTCCTTTTCCTTGGATTTTCGCAGACGCGAGATCCTTTTCCATGACTTTTGATCAGGCAGTCAAAGTCGACCTTTGATCGAGCGGTCGAATCCTTTTGCTGACTCTTGACCGGACGGTCAAAGTCGACCATTGACTAGGCAGTTAGGGTCTTATCCTTTTCTTTTTCCTTGGATTTTCGCGAACGCAAAATTCTTTTGCTTGACTTTTGACCAGGCGGTCAAAGTCGACCATCGACCGGGCAGTCGAGATCATATCCCTTGCTTTTCCCTCACGAAATCCTTCTACTTGACTTTTGATCGGGTGGTCAAAGTCGACCTCTGACCTGGCAGTTAGGGTCCTATCCTTTGCTTTTCTTGGGTTTTCGCAGGTGCAAAATGTCGTGCTTGCCCTAAGTAGATTCGGACAGGGTCTCCTTTCTTGTTTGAGAAATCATATGTTTTGTCATGACATTTTCTTTGAGCTGGTCTCCCAAACTACTCGGTTGACAACTGTCAAACTGCCTGGTGATGGGGTTGACGATACTTTGGTGGACTCTTCATATCCCGACTCCTCAGGTTGATAACCTTAATAATCCAGCTGATGAGTCTGACAACTTGTCATGTCCCAGCCAGTGATTCCCTCTGTACGCAGGATTTCTAGCAACACCAAGTAGGCGCACCAGCCATTTCAGTGCACCAACACTAACTTTAGGCATGATATTTAATATGGTTTCTGATTTGCTTTGATTCTGGTTATCTTTGGGTGTCCTCCTGGATATATCAGGATGACTACATTCTGATTTCATCCTCTTTTATGCATGATAGCTTAGGTTTTGCTTGTAGCAAAGTGAGGACGTTAGCCACTCAATTTCATTGGATCTATAGTTGTATCCGTGCGATATATTTGCACCAATGTTTGATCCATGACTTGAGTGACCTTTCAGAGCATTAGGACACACCCTACAGTCCCTCTACCCATGTTTAGCACAAGGCATCACTTGCATATAGTGTTGCATTGCATATCACCCTTGGGTGTACAGAAAAGGGCTGAAAAGCCAACATTCCATTTAAATAAACGAGAAACCCATGAAAGATTAATTTATCGGGCGCACGAGGGTGCTTGATACATTCCCCGAGATTAACAGGGATCCTTGCCCAATCTTTGGTTCATGGCTGACCATTTTCATTGGTTTTATTGCATAGTTTTAATGTTTTAGAACGGTTCTCCTCGTCTCCCATTTTTAAGTAGACTAGGTGGCGACTCCTACATTTTTATCGCTTTTGTCGTGACTTCGCTGGTCCTCGCACATTTGGCCATCTGCACCACGCACGAGGCTATCGCCGGCATGGTTACAATTACATTTCTTAAGCAGAAGGAGGTTATATAGAGGTTTAATTTCAATAGTAGATAAAGCCCCGTATAGGATCGTTGGTTGCTCTTTAGGACACTGTCAATGTTGCAGAGCATGTAGGTATAACTGGCACCACCCCAGTCATACTGATCTGGGTTGGCGAAGTAGATCAGCCAATCCACCGAGATGTAGTACCTAGAGGTGTCGCATAAAATGAGGGCCATTAGATCCATCAGAAAGTGGTGAAGAACAAACACTGCCTCCCTCGAACCCAGCGCTAGATCTAACCAGAACAGGTTCCACTCCCTTATCCAACTGTAACGGAGGTAGTGAGTCGACCGAGTCAATGGAGGACACTCACGGCCTAGAAGCTCTAGAACCTTGGCGAATCCCAAGATGGCCTTTCCGACGATGGGCTACCTCCCAAAGCTTAAACCAATCAACAAAGCCCACTGCTCTGACAGGACCGTCATCTCACCAAAGGGAAGGTGGAAGGCGTGGTTCTTGTGTCGCCACCACTTCGTGAGTGCTTGGAAAATTCGTAGTGATCGTGGATCGCTTGAAACTACAGGAGGCTCCCAAATGGGGTGTTGTGGACGAGAAATTCCTTCTGGAAGCTGGGGAGGCACTCAATGTGCTCCAGCATTGGTGTCCAGAGACACTGCATCACTCACCTAGTATCACCAGCCTGAGGAGCAAGAAACAGTGGAGTCAGAAATCATGAATAATCAATAAGAATTTATATGAAAAAAAGAAGCTATACCTCAAAATCATTACGGTTGCAGATGTGGTTGCCATCCAACAACAGACCCCCGAAGATGTCGGATTCCTGCCCATGATGCAATTAAAGTCAACAAAATCAAAGCATGCCTAATGAAGAACAGTAGAGCAGCGAAAGTGTGGATTTTTTACATCCTCGAGGATGTTGGCATCGCCTCCTCTAATGCCCGACAACTGCAAGCTGCCCCAGATCGTGAACTGGACCCATGACCTCAGGCCTGTGAGCTAGAAGTGACCCTGGATCATGAGCTGGCCCCACAGCCTTGGGCCCATGAGCTAGAGGTGGTCCCACTCGCCTAAGTCATCTTAACCTCAATCTTTGAGTCAGACTACACGAAACAAAGCTGGTCAGAAGTAAGCAGAATGAGGGTTTTATTTGAACGAAAATCGGTAGTTGTTGTGCAATAGCATTTGATTAAATTAGTGACATTCTACAGTAAAACCAAGGCATTAATTCAAGAGGCATGATGCAAACAAATAGAGATTGTGGTGCAAGCAAAAAAATTAAAGGCAATCCAAGCATGGACCACTATTGGACGGTGGCTTTTCCTTGATATTATCTGAACTAGATTCAGTGGCATTTTGCTATTTTGTTCAAGCAAAATAATGGCTTTTTCTTACAGTGTTATTTAACCAAAACCATAGCCCTTTGTGAAATCTTCTGGACAAGGCAACAAAGGCAGTTTTTTTTAGCTAATATATGGTGTTTTACGTCATTGGTCAACTCTATTCAAGGGAATCAAGGACACAATGTAAACATATCGAGCAGCATAAGTACTTACGAAGAAGGGGGGAGAAACGTCGCAACGTCGCCACTAGCCTAGCTTCACATGGTCGCTGGCGATGGCCGATTGCCACATCGGAATAGCAGCAACCCACCTTCCTGGTGCCCAACGACGATGTCACCCCTTCCACAGTGACACTTTGACCGCTCCTCTAGTGAGCACCACTGTCGACGCCACCATGCAACCCATGACGATGGCAAGAGAGGGATGGAGGCAGCCCGCATGATTGAGGAAAGGAGGAGAGGAGCATACCATTCTACTTCCCACCATCACACCTCCCCTCACGCCGATGACCCACATTCTGGCAGTGCGAAAGGCATGATCCACTGCTCCCACACTGCTCCGCCTATGATCCCGCACGAAACCCCTGGTGATCCACGCATCCCAGCCCTAGCAGTAGCCCAAAGTGAGGATGGAGATGAGAGGGAGACGAGAGGACGCGAGTGGGAGGAGGAAAAGATGCCTCATTGGCTGCTCCTTGGGATGCTTTAAATGAAAGAGTTTTATTTTTGATCTAACTTCATATGGTAAAAGGAGCATGCAGAACTTTTATAGGAGCATGGAAAGGGAGACCAACTACCATGCATCACTTCAAGACAGGAATAACTACCAGTAGACCCCATAAGTTTGGAAATTTTATTCCAGCCCCCTAACAATTCTTACAGAGATTTTGGACCAAACTGCAATTTACCCAGTAAAGGGCAGAACCATCCCTCAAAAAATTAGCGAAGGACGAAAATCTCCACACAACACCCAGGAGCCTAGAAAAAGTTTCCAAGACAAGAATCGCCACCCAAATCAGCTTCTAGAAATTTTTACAATAATTTCTAGAAATTACAGATGGGTCCTTAGACTTCTCTAGATGCCTGGAGAATTTTCTTGTCAGGTCCTATCCGCCAAAATAGATCCGAATGACTCAGATCAGCATCAGGTAGTTCATTACGTCGAGAAATTCTTGAATGACTCAAAACTAGAAATTTTGCAAAGAGGCCCCTAGAACTTCTCTATTGATTGAAGCCCCAATTCATGTAGTCAGAAGTGAAGTGAGTGCTTCGAGAGCTTGGCCAAGGCATAAGCATCACTAACAGAACAATGTTTTGAGCTCAGAGGACAGTTTTAGGAAAATTTGTAGAAAAACCTCCACTTTTTCCTGAATTGCAAGAAGACCCTAAACTACCACCGAAGTAGATTGTCTACTGGGCTTGACCTCCCTTGAGAGATCAAGAATGGCCCTATTACACCAGAATTCAGCTTATGCTTGGAAATTTTCAGAACTCGACAGTTCAAGGTAAAATTACAATAATGCCCCTATCAACCAACCCTAGGGTTGATGGCACTCCAATTGCCGATGAGGGCCCACTAGGAATCCCTCCACCTTCGGTCAAGCCCATGATCGCTCCGAAATCGTGTGGCCAATTTGCAGTGGATTCCCCCTCAACTGGAAAATTACCATTTTACCCCATTAGTGCATAGAGGAATCTTGAGCCCTATACAACTGCTAAAGGCTCTCACACACCTTGTAATAGTTTGCAAAGACATCCTTTGGAGAAGAACCAGCCACAGACAGAATTCAGTAGGATCAAGCAAAATTATAGATTTAACCCTACCTTTCTGAAAGCTCAAGGAACACCCAAGAAGAGACAACGTCAGACGAACAATAGTGATCACTCTTATCAGCTCATCTCTCTTGTCAGCTCTCCCCTTTTTTGTTGGCCCGACAAGTTCTATAACTTTTCAACTCTCTCCTTTCTTTGTCGGCCCAACATGTCTGATAACTTGTCAACTCTCCCCTTTCTATCCGTTCCTAGCCGATCTATCTGTACATCGATAGTGACTAGGCTTTATTCTGGTCAGCTCCTAGTCGATCTTTTTGTACACTGATAGCGACTAGGTTCTATCCTGTCAGCTCCTAGTCAATCTTTTTGTACACCGACAGCGATTAGGTTCTATTCTGTCCGCTCCTAGCGGACTAGTCTATACATCAACAGTGACTAGGTTCTATTCTGTCCACTCCTAGCCGATCTGTCAGTACACTGCCTCTCCATGGTGTGGTAAGGATAAAGCTACAACACACGCCTCTCACTCTTGGGCTGACTTCTGTCTTCGCCTTCTTGTCCTTTCTATTCTTTTATGCCCTTGAGAATGTATGTTTTCTTTTCTAGCTCACACCCTCAGTCACCCCTAACATTTTATCTCTCTCTTGGAGGTGCAGGATCCTTGCGGAGTTTGGGCATTTCGCCCGGCCTTGATGTTCAGTGGCTCCCTTCCTAACTTGGTTGTCTAAGCAGTGGCAACTGAGGATGGATAATTCGTTCTGACATAGGCGAGCTTTTCCAATTTTCAGCATCGGGGAGAATGTTATTGACAAGCAAACTATTATTTTCTATTGTTCTTAATGTTTTTCTATTTTGTGTGTTTCTTTTTTCCTTTTTCAACTTTTGTGCTTTTTCTATTTCTTGTGTTTTGATATATGGTGATGCAAAAAGAAAAAGAAAGGAAACAAAGGAAAAGGATACAGCTCCAGTCCTTGTAGTTGTTCTTTTGTCGATGTCATTGGAGTTCATAGTAACTCCTAGTAGTGCCACAGGAAACCGGTGTCAAGGCAGGTGTAATCGAAGCTATCAAAACCATTATTTAAACTGAGATTGTCACTGTGAATGTTGAATCTACTGGTGACATTAAGACTGTATCTGTTGTTGGAGTTGATATCTGTTGTGTCGGCTATCTCCTACCAGATCCAGGGTACTTGCACGTGCTTTGTTGAATCAGTGCATGGCAAACTAACGATCTTTTGGCTAGGCCCCCCGTAGAGAAACATGAACTAGAATGGCACATGTGTTTGTCACCAGACAGAAACAGAGAGGAAACAAGAGGGCAAACTAGGATGATGAGGCTCGATGGATTACCCTGGAAAGAACTGGGAGAAGGAGGATAAACCCCTGAAGTTCCAGCATCCTCGGAGCTTGCCAGCTCAGACAAGGTAAGGTTGGCTTTTCTAGGGTGTGCTCGTGCATGTGTCGATGTGGGTGCCAGTGTGTGTGTGCTGCTTCCTGTGGGTTGATGACAATGTCTCCATTGTCAATCAAATCCTAGACAACATTCCAAAGAGTAATACACTTGTTTGTCGAATGTCCATGGGTGCAATGGAATTGACAGAACAAATTTGTCTTATACCGCCTAGGAAGCGGGCTCGATGGTGGACGAACCTCTGGTAGCTGCAGGAATGACGCAACTTTAGGAATGAAGTCACTCAACGACTTTCCAAGTGGGGTGAAGTCGCTTTCCCTACGGTAAGGTCGCTTTTGCCGTTGTTGCTACCCTTGATGAACTGTCACAACATGACATGTCGACTCAATAGTGGTGTGTGGGTGTGTAATGCATGCTGAACTAGATGCTGGTGAGGGTGAAGACATAGATGTGCGTGCTACATCTTGCGTGCCAATGACAAAAGTCCTACTATCAATCAAAGTCTGAACGACATCCCACAGAGTGTGGCAATTACCAGTCGAGTGCCCTAAGGCTCGGTAATAATCGCAACATACATTCGCGTCGTACCACCGAGGAAGTGGAGTTGGTGGGGGACATGAATCTGGGAGTCTCAGATGCGACACGACTCAAGGAAAAACAGCGCTCAGCGACTCACCTAGTGGAGTGTAGTCACTTTCAACACGACAACCTCGTTTTTCCTTAGGCTGCTGTCCTAGCCGAGCCAATGCGACGAGATGCACTGGATTAATAGTGGAAAGTGTGCACTTAGTGTGTAGTGATGACCTACGTGTTGGGTCCTGATCCTGATGCTAAGGTGAGTTGTGAGTATGCTGCGCTGTGTGTGGGGTTGAGCGCGAGAGCAACAGTTGTGGCACCGGTATGTCTCTAGGCAATGGACTCAAGAAATGATGTATTCTCACACAACTAAAGGGTTGGTCCATAAGTGACTGTGATGCACATTGTGGCAAGTGTAGTTGTGGTGTAGGAGGCAGAGAAAACGCCCTCATTGTCGAAGCAGTGTGAAGTTGGGGCAATGATATGGGCAATGGTGTAGTGGGGTGTGCCTGCAATGCTATAGTGGTCTTCACTAGAATCTCAAGGGTCAAAAAAGGACACTTAACAAGATCAAAAGGATTGTGCTCAAGCCTTTGGGCCAACGTTCTCAAGCTCTGAGCTTGCATGGCCGAAGACCTATCAAACGATAGGTCAGAAGGTGAGAGCAGAACAAGTGTGGTCCCTAAAACAGATGTAATCGTAGCTACTTGAACTCCTCAAATAGAAAGGCCCGAGAAGTGGGACGCAGTTGGCAAAACTTCTGGGACCCATATAGTAGTCACTACAATGGACTCAGTAATGGGCCCTAGATCGGCTTGTGTCTACCACTGTCTCGGGAAGGGAGGTAGAGATCCTCCATGATTCCAAAATCGGGACGCATGGTGGGAAGAAGAAGAACCCAAAGTGAGAGAAGGAGGATTTGAATGCAGGACCCCCTTCAAAACAATAACCAGAGGATTGCGAGTCTATGGGGCCATGGCTAGCCACAAGTGAAATGAATGGAGCTGCTGCAAAAGACAAATGCACTAGCTCTAAGATGAACTACTGTCAAAAGTGACCAATAGCTCATAAAATGGAAAGAGGAAACAACCACAGGAGGCCGCCCGCAATAAAGACACCCGAGCTCCTAGCTGAGGACCTCGCAACAAGTTACCTTAGAAAACAAGCATCGGAACTTGAACAATGACATAAAGACAAATGCGAGTTATTAAAGTGGTATGCAATGACACGCAATGCAGATGAATGTCCTAAAGTGCACTCTTTCACCATGCATGTCGCACATGGGGTTGACCACATAGGACACACTCATGGGATTAGGTTTTGACTCTAGTCAAATAAGCAAGGTTCTCGTTCTAAATTCTGGCTGAAGCGCAGGTAGTGAGCGAGTGGTGCGTTGTTGGCCTTGACTCCTACAGTAGCAAAGAGTTGTACCCTTTACTAAAACCGACACGACCCCAGACATAGGGGGACAAACTAGCAACACGCCCTACGCCAAAGCTGTAGAATGAGCTACCAGAATTATTCTTTACAAACTGTAGGTGGACTCAGAGGAGAAGATGCATGCTTTCTAAAATGATCATTCATGCAATATGCTTTTGTGTCTTTTACTTGCGTTTTATTAAGCCAAGAGGTTTGTGAGCATTTGTCTCTAGTTATGCTTTATTATTTGTTTATCTGAATTTATGTGTCTTATTTTAACTAGAAAGGGAAGCAAACATGTCTTTACTCTCCTAATCATGCAAATAAATAAAGGGGAAGAAAACACACAATCATGGCATCCAAACACTCAACCAACAAGCAAAAGGCATGAGCATGGCATGTGCTAGTGTAGTGCTCACAAGTAAATGAAGAAAAGCAAGCATCATAACGAAAGGCATGAATCAAGTCATGTGCATGTGCTGTGGCATAGCAATTGTGTAGAAAGGCATGTATAGTCATAATATGTACAAACAAATAGAACAAGCAAACACAAAGTGTATAGATCAATGGCAAGCAAGAAAACCAAAAGAAAGTGAAAGTCTGGTTAGCCCCAGTGGAGTCGTCAATTCTTGTGACCATGTCGATGGAACCTTGCATGACTCCAAGGTGCGTGGAAACACACGAGGAGTCCCGATATGATCACGGCAAAGATGGTGAATCCTAAGGAGGAGACTAAACTCAGAAACACCAAAGAAAGATAAGAAAAAGGATAAGAAAAAGGAGTCGCCACCTAGTCTTTTAATGGAAAGACGAGGAAAACCAAGATGCATATGAATGCAAGAAAAAAATGATGCAAATGAATGCATGTGTGCTCCGTGCCTAATAGATGCTACACTTGGCCATTGTATGCCAGAGAAAAGGTAAGGATTCTTGTTATGCATGGGGAAGGTGTTAGGCACCCCTATACACCGAAAGAATTTGGACTTTCTAGGTTTTCTACTTGCTAATGATCTGGTATGTGTGTGTTTGTCCACCCTTAATGCACATGCCTAAGATGAATGGGAAAACATGCCAAATCCAAGAGATGAAATGAAAAAAGAGAAAAAAAAATAAGGAGAATAATCTAAGGGACAATGTAGGCAATGAAAATGCCACTTTACTATATACCCTAGGGCGATAAGAAAAATCGTGAAAATCGGAAATATTCGGAAAACACTTCGTAAAATAGTGGAAATTTAAGAAATCCAGGAAAATCAAATGGGAGAAAATAATCCTTATTCGGGTCAATATCAGCATTGTCAAGCCTATTAATGTATGCCCTTGGGCAATGAAAATCCAAATAAAATCAAAATCCTGAGAATCGAAAGAAATATGGAAAAATAATGCGAAAAACTTGTTTTGAAATAAGTTTGAAATGCATGCATAATGCAAGGAAGTACGCATGAGAAAATATTCATAAAAAAAAGGAAGAAAATGTACAAATGAAAGCATGAGTGAAATATGTAAATTTCTAGGGCTCTCTATGCAAAAAAATGACATGCCCTAAGTGAAGGCTAAGATTCCAAGGCTAAATTAGCTAAAATGTTAAAGAAAACACATTTTATGCAATTTTAAGGAAATTAGGGGTTAAATATGCAAAACTATGCATTCTTTGTAAAATTAGGATTCTTAGGGGCTAACTTGCAATTTTTCGAGCAAAAAATGCCTTTAGTGTAATTTTGAAGGAATTCAGGGTTAAAAGTGCAAAATAGTGGACTCATGGATGAAAACATGAAACTCTAGGGACTGATTTGCAAATATGCCATAAAAATATGCATTCAGTGTAAATTTAGTAAAGTTCAGGGTTTAGAATGAAATATTGTGCACATTCGAGTAAAAAATTTAATCGACAAGGTTAAATTTGCAATTGTGCCAAAAAACAATTCATTTAGAACAATTTTAATAAAGTTCAGGGTTTTTTGTGCAAATTATGGACTTAAAATGAATGAAAAGTAATTCAGAGGGTTTTATGTCAAAATTTAATACCTGTGAAATATTAAAAGAAACTTACAAGGGTCACACTGCAATTTTACAAAACAAAACATTATTAAAATGATTAAAAACTAACACAGGGACTTAAATGAAAAATAAAAAGACCTGGTTGCAAGAAAAGAAAAGAAAAAGAAGTTTGTTTAAAAAGAAGTTTTTAAAACAAAGCCGACGGCATCCAAGCACACTGTGAGCAAGAGGGAAGAAAGAAGGGGAGATCTAATGGCTCGGATTGGGCACTGAACGGTCCAAGTCTCCTCCCCATCTCACTCACCGGCGTCGTGACTCCGACGGTGGTGAAGGGGAGGAAAGGGCCACTGGAGGTGCTAGAGCAGCAGCACTAGGGCTCCCGGAGGGTTGAGGGCGTAGAGAGGAAGAAATCCCACCACTCAGAGGCAAGAAACGACGTTGCTCCTCCCCTTCCTGATCATGTTGGTCGTCAACCCGATCTTCTCTAGCGAGCTCAACTATAGCTGGAAATAGGAACCTTGGGGCATCGAGTTATACCTCAGGAAGCTCGAAGGGGAGGAAAGGAAGATTCTTCATTGTGTGGGAGAGGGCTACGACGCATGAGCTGCCTGGACGATCTCCACTGCCAGTCGTCTTCTATGGTGATGGCGAGTGTTGCAGACGGCAATCTGTTCTTGGTGGCTTCCAGAGACGTCATCGCGGCGTTCCAGTGGGTGGAAAAGCCCAAGGAGAAGAAACCTACCTATCCCACACCCTCGGGGACCTCGAACTACTCTATGGATCTTCTCCCCATCTAGCTCGCCGGAAATGGGCTCAACGGCCAACAAAACTCGAAATTCCTACCAGAGAACTTCCCTCCTCTACTGGAACAACTCTAGGGAGGTTAAGGAAGTCCCAAGGGAAGAAAAGGAAGGGAAACGGGCTCTGACTAGTGGCTTACCTGAGCTAGCAAGGGAGGTGGCCACCGAAGCTCACTAAAGCTCACCAGAGACATGACCGGAGCTGGCCTAAGCCTTGTTTTTTCTCCTCTCCAAGCTTCCTCACTGATCTGAGCTTCCTCTAGTTGTTTTGGTTGGAACAATTCTCCTTGGTTGCTCTCCTCTCAAAATTTTCAACTTTTTTCTCTCCTTTTTCACCCCTTTCTCTCTTGCAAATAGGGGGTATTTATAGACTTGCAATGGCTAGGTAGTTTGTTATGGGTGGTTATGGTGAAGTCAGAAGTAGTTAGGGTTGTTATGGTGGAGTGGGAAGTGGTTAGGGTTGTTATGGTTTGTTATGGTGTGGAGTATGAAGTGGATAGGGTTGTTAGAGGTTGTTATAGGTTGTTAGGGTTTTGGATTAAGGTTTAGGGTTTAAGTTAGGTTTTGAATTAGGTTTAGGGTTTTGGATTAGGTTTAGGGTTTTGGATTTTTTTTTTTTTTTTATACCTGGAAATTAACGGGCCCTAGGAGACCCAAAATTGGATAACTGAAAAGCACCAGACTACAAAAGGGGAGGGCTATTTGCGCCTGGAACGTATATAAGGCAGCCCAGCCATTTCCAAACACAAAGTCCCGTGCACAAAATTTGACATCTCGCCAACAGAAGATAGAATGTGGAACTGCTGAGAGTCAACGCCAAGATTAGCCAAGTGATCAGCAACCGAGTTCGCCTCGCTGAAGATATGAGAAATGGAAATGGATTGCTTCATCAGAGACATGACGACCTTCCACTCATTCCGGAGCCTCCAGTCGAAGCAGCGACCCCCCCGCAACATGGAAACCAGGATCTCAGAATCAGATTCAATCACCAGGTCCGACAGCTGGAGACCCAACCGCAAGCAAAGTGCAAGGCCGTCCTTCAGAGCTTTGAACTCAGCCACCATATTTGTACAATTGCCAAAGAAATTAGATACAGCAGCAATGAAGTAACCCCGATAATCCCGGATGACAACACCACCCCCCCGAGGACCAGGGTTGCCGCGAGCAGCCCCATCAATGTTCAGCTTGAAAGCACCAACAGGAGGTTTCGTCCAGGAGACAGGGATGTGGGAGAATTTTGCAGATGGAATCCCAGTAATATTGAAGCTCATTTGTAGAATGGAGACTTCCTCCTCATTGAGGCACTTAAGGTTCTTCAGCAAAAACGCAAAATCCGACGTCCAACGTCTGATAGACAGCAGAATCTGGTAGAGAGAAAAGGACTTGCCCCCATACCTGGTAGAGCATCTGGCCTTCCATAACTCCCAAAGCACCGCAGCAGCCATTAAGCGTTGGAAACGTTGGAGGAAGGACTCCTTGTTCCGTTTGATGAATAGGTTATGTAACCAGCGGGAGAAGGACAGTTCCGAACCTTTGTCCATGTGGAAACACCCTGCGAACCAGTTCCAACAAATAGATGCCCATTCACCAGCAAAAAGGATGTGGCAAGAGTTTTCAGCGTGAGGATTAATCCGGCAACAGGCACATTTAGAGGGCAAGGCAAAGCCCATCCCCTGAATCTTGTCATCCGCAGGTAGTCTGCCCCAGAAGAGCCTCCAGAGGAAGAAGGAGACTTTGGTAGGAAGAAAAGAATCCCAGATCCCAAAGCCCCACCACACAGGAGCGCGTTTGACACGACACAATTCCCATGCAGACTTAACCGAGAAGGAACCGTCGACATTGAGATCCCAGACCTTGGAATCAACATCCGCACTGATCTCCACCTGAAGGTTCAGAATGCTGTAGACACCCCGATTTTGAGGTGACCCAGGAATGAGTGTCCCTATGTTGCTTTGGATGCAATCAGCCCTTAAACCGAGCCCCATACCCACTAGCCAGAGCCCCAAATCAGATTTGTGAGCAGGGCTGGCGCACCAAGTTGGCGCACTAAGGTGGCGCA
>JAMKQA010056721.1:0-17537 GCA_024699735.1 Posidonia australis | reverse complement strand
ATTTCACTATGATACATGTTTAAAAAGTTGATCTAAACAGTCTTTAAATGTAGATTATCATGTACTTTAACTTATTCTAAAGTTTCAAAGTAAAATTCGAAGTTTTTTTATTATTTCCATGAACTTCCGTAAATTTACCGTATTTCCACCGACATTTCCACCGATGTCCGACATGTTTCCTATTTTTGTCGAACCGAAGTTCGATACGAAATCGATGTTTGGAACCATGCTTTCAAGACTAACGCATAAGGAAGAGGATTACTACTAAGACTAAGCTTAAAGGTCTTTATTATTTGGATAATTTCCCTTTACCTTTTACTACTGCAATTACAAAAGTCTCCTTCCTTCATTGGCATTATACGCTTGCTCATCCTTTGGTCTGCATTTTACAGTAACTTTTACCTTCTTTTCACTCTACATCTTCCATCATAGAGTGTGAAGCTTGTCAATTAGGTAAACATCATCATGTTTTTTTTCCCAACCATCAATAAGAGACATAGTACCACTCCTTTTGCTTCTACCCGTTAAGACATTTGAGGTCCCTCTCGTACAGCTTCTGTAGGAGAGGAAAGTTTATATTATATTACTTTGATACTTTGATACTTTCATTGATGATTTTACTCGTTGTACTTGGATCTACCTCTTGAAAACTAAATCTCATATTTTTGATGTTTTCTAAACTTTTTATCATGAAACAAAGACTGAGTTTGAATTTTATATTAAAATACTTCGTAGTGGCAATGCCTTAAAATATATGTCCACCTCCTTCTCTACTTTTTGTGTTTCACAGGATATTAACCATCAAACATCTTATGCCAACACTTCTCAGCAGAATAGTGAACTAGAAAGAAAAAATCATCATGTCCTTAACATCACTCGTACTTTTGTGATCTAGATGTGGGTTCCCAAGTCCTACTGTTCTTACAACATGTTAGTTGATCAATCACAAGCCAACATCTATCCTTCAAAAGGAATCTCCCATCTCTCTTTTATACCCAAAGGACACTTCATTTCCTATTACTCCTTATGTTTATTCATGTTTTAGACCCTGACAATGATACATTAACTCCTCATACAACAAAGTGTGTCTTCTAAGACTACTCTCATATCCAAAATGGTTATCATTACATCAACCCCATCACCAGTCATCAATATGTCTCCACTGATGTCACATTTTTTTATTCCACTCCTGCTTTACTCGAGAAGGTAAATTTCTTAATTTGAATGATGTTCCTTAGATTCATTCTCTTCCTCAATTCGCTCCTCACAAACTTACTACACCTGTGGATATTCCTCTATTTATCCCTCCTATTCCACCACCCATCCCTTTCCAATGGTATGATCGGGTGTTGACTCATCGTCCACCAGTGTCGTTTTTTATTCCACCTTCCGCTCCAGTTGCAAGACACAACACCAAGGAGTCCCTCATCCTCTACAGCAAGTCGTTCTTCATCAACTATAGATCTTGATATACCTATTGTTCACAAGAAAGGAATCCGATCTTGCACTTTGCATCATATTACTAGTATTTTTTCTTATGGTCATTTAGGCACTTCTAATCACCAACTTGTCGTATCTCTTTCTTCTGTAAGTATCCTTAAGTTATATAAAGAGATTTTAGCTATTTTGAAGTGCAAAGCTACCATAGATAAAAAGATGTTTGCTCTTACGTATAAAGGGACTTGGACTCTTGTTCCTTCTACTGTTGCCACTGATGTTGTTGCTTGCCAACTGGTTTTTGTAGTAAAATATTTGACTAACAGACAAGTGATCAGTATACAAACTTATGAGATTGATTACTTTGATATATTTTCCTCAGTTGCTCACATTAGCTTTATCCAGGTTCTCTTCTCTGTTGCTTTGAACTAGAACTAGCCTATGTACCAACTTGATGTCAAGAATACCTTTCTCTATGGCGACTTACAAGGATGACTTATATGGAGCAATTTCCTGGATATATTGCTCAAAGGGAGTCAAAGCTCTGCAAACTCTATAAGACGATCTATAATCTCAAGCAAAGTTTCAAAACTTGATTTGACAAGTTTAGCTATGTTGTTTCTACTTTTGGTTTTACTGATAGTGACACAAAGTTTCACAATTCTTGTTGTATATGTTGACGACTTAGTGACACTAAGAGAATAAATGACACAAAGTTACAACTGCATAAGCATTTTGTAATGAAAGACATGGACAAACTCCACTACTTCTTACGCAATAAGATTACTAGGAGCAACTAAGATGTTTCCATAGACCTGCGGA
The DNA here is from genome assembly GCA_024699735.1 of Posidonia australis. Taxonomy (NCBI): domain Eukaryota; kingdom Viridiplantae; phylum Streptophyta; class Magnoliopsida; order Alismatales; family Posidoniaceae; genus Posidonia; species Posidonia australis. The sequence goes on along the minus strand of JAMKQA010056721.1, from coordinate 15,278 downwards.
AGTATGCAATAGATCATTTAATGGAGATTAAAGTGCTTGGAGCCAAGTCAACCACTACACCTATGTAAACAAGAGTTGATCTTTAGACTAAAGATTCTCCATTATTAAATGATGTATCCATGTATAAACACTTGATTAACAAGTTAATCTATCTTACAATGATTTGTCCTGACATTGCCTATGTAGTGGACATTTGAAGTCAATTTATGGCTAAATCCAGAGGGATCTACCTTGCCACTGCTTCAGGATACTTAGTATGTAAAAAGGTGTATGTAATGAGGTCTCCTTACAAGGTACTCCTATTCAAACAACATAGTCACCTATACATTAAGGCTTATTCAAATGCTAATTATATGAATGATAGAGGTAATAGACGTTCTACATCTGGTTAATGCATATACTTAAGTGGAAATCTTATTACATACTGTAACAAGAAACAAATAGTGGTCTCAAGGTCTAATGTTGAGATAGAATACTCAGACATGACGCAAACTGTCTATGTGCTCAAGTGGTTACGCATTTTGATACAAGATTTAGATCACACTTATTCTGATCCTTTGCCTGTATATTGTGACAACTAAATGGCCATTCATATCAGCCATTCATATCAGCCATAATCCTATATTCACAAAAGGACAAAGCATATTAAGGTTGATTACCACTTTGTCGGTTCTTAGTCATCAAATTGTTATTCCTTTTGTTCGCTCGATTAGACTACAGATCTCTTCACAAAACCTCTTGGTCCTATTTTTAATAGATGTTGCAACAAACTGGGCATGATTAATGTATGTACTCCCACTTGAGAGAGTGTTACGATGAATGGTCCCAATTATTCATGTTGAGATGAGTGGCTCATATTCATCAACTTAAGTCATGATAGATAGGTAGGTAGATGTTAAATGGGCATACGAATATCCATTTAAGATCAATGCCTATATATAGGAATGTAACCTTAATTGGGGTGGAGATCTAATTATCATTTTCTCGTAACAATAGTTAAGAACAAAATCAAATTCTTCATTGTCAAGGCATCAGAAGCTGAAAGTAAAATGCAATAAGAAGTGTATACAGCAATAAAGAAAAATGAATGGAGGTTCAGGCATAAAGAAAAGATCATTAAGAACGAGATACCTGCACCTGTTGTTCCTTCAGGTCATACACTGAACCCTTCTTGTCCCTTTTTTGTGCACCAAGAGACTTAAATGCGATTGGTTGTGTCCTTCCTATATCATCTTTCATATTATTAGGAGAATAATATGCATCTTTCCTTCTTTGAGAAAATCTCTTCTGAGGAATAGCTCTAATCTGAAGATGAAATAAGCATTAAAGAACTTTTATGTGTGAACATATGGAAGAGAATGTTCTGTGTGCAAATTATGAAAGAAAATTAAAAGTCATATATGTGCATGAATGTTGATATGAGTAATTGTTGTGGAAATACCAGCAGAAGTCCAATATGATATTACTACAATATGACAATATGACAATGAATTATTGGATTTTCACCATATTATTTAAGTAAGAGATGAATGCATCGACACAAAATTGGAGTAGCTTCTATTGAAGGATAAAGTGTGGAAGGATCAGATTATTTGCTTTATATACCACATCATGCAAGTAAGCAAGAGACATACACATCAAGAAAAACATGTAGATTCAACTACGAACAAGATGATAAGCAGTTTGATTGTTTGCAATGTAAGATATGGAGTACTCAAGTTTGAAAAATCACAAAAAAAATAGGGGTCAACCTTTGATGCATGATTGGCTTAAGCCCTTGAGAAAAAAAGGTCAATAAAGAAAAAGAAAATAATTCACATTGCATGTCCCACTAAGTGAAGTCAAGGCATCATTACTTCTATTATCCTCATTAATGTTGTTGCTTGTAGTTATGGTACTAAGAAGTACAAAACACAACATATCTATACAAATCAAATTTAATTACACAATAATGCGTATGTAGGTGCCTACAAGGTGTTATAAAATCCTCGCCATCTAGTGAATTTAGTGGCCACAATTAAATTAAAAAACCTCCTCGTTCTCATTTAGCATCTCTTCCCCCTCAACCCTTTTCTCTCCCTCCACCTTCCACCACCACCTCCTCCTCCCCAAGAATCCTCCTCCCTACTAGCAACGTCGCCACCACGCATGTTGCCACCGCCCACCCCACCACCAGTCTCGCTTCCTCCTTCGACATCCCTTCCCCATTTCCGTCTCCCATCACCCTCCCAACTGCACATCACCGCCGCCTCCTCCCCATTGTGCACACTGCCACACACCACCTCCTCCTCCCTACCGCGCATTGCCTATCAATGCCGTTGTCCACTGCAAACCACTGTCAAGGAGAATGAGGAGAGAAAGAGGGGTGATGACAACCCTTGGTTACATCCAAGGGCTAATATTGCCCTCACTTATGGTGCCTACAGGAAAAAAATTCCTGTAGGCACCTACAGGAATTTCCGCCCCATTTAATTAATCTTGGAAGCAAACAAACGTTGCAAAATTTTAGAAGACAAGCTCCATGAACGCACCATGAGGCGCTTTTAAAAGTAGGGAAGTGCCTACATTGGCACGACTACTAAGGACCTCTAACAACCAAAGAAACACATCGACAATCTTTTTAGGGGGAAAATCGAATGCCCTCTCTTTCGCCCTAAAATCCTAATCGCTCTGTGCTCTCTCTTTCGCCATTATGGGCCGCCATCGCGGTGACTCGGGTCGTTTAGCCCGTCGTCTTCTCCTTAGCGCCGCTAACTTCGACTGATAAGCTTTCAAAGCACGCTTGCTGGAAGAGGAGGGCGAGGTCTCCTTCCCCTCTAGACCGCCTTCTCGCAGTGGTCGACGTTCGGCGTCTCGCAGTCGCCACGGTCACCATGGGAAGAATGTCACGCAGGTAAGCCCCTCTTTATCCCCTCCTTTCGTCAGGACTCTTCTACGATCGTGGAACTTCCTTGTTAGCGAGGGGAGATTCTCCACTTCTTGGTTTCTCTGTGCAAAATTTTGCATTTCCTGGAGTTCAGAGGCGGAAGCAGGTTCGGATTTTTGACTTATATTAAATGTAAATCTTGTGGTTACACCAAAAATATTACATTCTTATGTATTTAGCAATCTATCCATTTGTATTTTGTGCACTGATGCAGCTTCGATTCAGGGTTTAAATGTTTCCAATTGTTCTTTTCGAATATCTTACATTCTCCCCAAGCCCCTTAGCTTCTCTGTCTCAGATTATGGATCTGATAATGTTCTTTGTGGATCTTCGATCCTCGGGGCTGTTGGACCCAGCGCTGTGGAGTGTTAGATTCCTTCCTCCTATGACGAAACTTTTGACCCTCTTACCTTCCTTAGGGATTTCCCTTCGCCGATCAGTCCTAGGCGACAGGTCGGGGCTGAGTCCTGGTACAGTCACCGGGGCGTTTCGCTGGAGACGACGGTCGTCTCGACTCAGCCGTGGTGCTTTACTCGCTTTTCTCCTCCTAATCTTGATATTATTAATTTAAAGAATTACTGTAATCGAATTTTAGAGGTTAATAAGTATCTTAGTGGGGTTAATGATAATATTAGCCGTAACTCTCCCTCCTTTGAAGCACGGGCACCCTCATCGATGCACATCGGGGTACGATTTTCTCCTTCTCTGGCATTAATTCTTAATTCGACGCATGTCAGACTCCCCATTCTGTCTCCTACGCCTTGGAAAACCATCTCTGGCTCTGACAGATCTGTCAGCGACACTAGGTTCTATTCGAATTTCGTATGAGATTCTTCGAGTATTGCGTCATCTGTCATTACATTTAATTCTGATGATAATTATTTTCTTAATAATGGTAATTACAACTCTGAGATTTCCAACGGATTTGAGACTTACTGCTCTTCTCTCTCTCAATTTTCTCCTAATCCACCCTTAACGGCCCCTTTAGCTTCCCCAGGAGTCGCCGCCTCCCGGGCTGATTTGATTACACGTTGTCAGAACCCTCATTTATCCCATGCGGCAAATGAATCTGTAGAGATTTTCCTGCCTCCCTCCCCTCCTCTTTGCGGGGTTTCGTGTGTATCACACTATATATCTGACACCGCAATATCTTCTGATATCGTGATATCTTCTGACAGTAGATATCTCTCACAGACTTCTCCCTCCTCTCCTCCATCTCTGCCTTGCGAACCAAGATACTCCGGAGCTGGCAACCATTTCGCTCCCCTCTCTTTTCCTGTAACTTCCAACTTCTCTTCCAGAATCATTCCTCCTCATTCTTCGAACCTGGGTTTCTTAGAAGTCAACGGTTACTCCTCTACTTCTGAAGGTTGGACGGAGGTGTCTCGGAAGAAGTCCGCTTCCCCTCAGGTACTCTTTTGCTGATCTACTGGTAGATGTTTTAAATGTGGTCTTCGGGGTCATCAACTTAAGCGCTATAAGTTTATTGGTATTTGTTACAAATGTAAAGCTCTCACTCATACTACAGCGATATGCAAATTTTTTGAGGTTGTCCCCTCCTTCCCCCAGCACTACTGCAACATGACTGGCCTTTCCACTCTTTATCCATCCACTTTACCCCATTCCGAAGCTATGTGTGACTATTTCCTAACCTTATCTCGGAATGCTATAATCACCTCACACTCTTCTCAACTTACAAAACAGATTTTGACCGACCATACTAAATCATGTTGGCCTAACTCTTCTGAGATAGAAGTCCAAGCTTTCTCTCCAGGCAAATTTTTGTTAGTATTCTCATCGATCAAAGATAAAAATGATTACTTAAACAAGTACGGAGCCTCCCTGCAACTAATCTCGGCCTCCTTCATACCCTGGTCTCCCAACTCCAATGCTGTTCACACTTTGAAGGAAGTAGAGGTGTGGCTTAGGCTAGAAGGCATTCCTCATCATCTCTGGAATGTTGATTTATTTCACCATATGGTCTCGAGCTTTTCGGAACTGTTGGAAATGGACTTATCTATGGACTCTGTTAAACATTTGGGGTATGCTAGGGTTCGTGCTAGGGTCCATCCTGGTAAAAATATACCCGACTGTCGTTTCTTTACATTTGGGAATCTAGTCTACCCTATTCGCTTCAGATAGAGTTGGGACATTTGTCCTGCTACCTCTTCCCTTTCCAACCCCTCTTCCACCTCTCTTCCTGCGTAGCCTACTAAGACTCATCCCTCCTCTTCAGGTTCCAGTGGTCTCCACCCTGTTCGAAAATCTTTCAAGAACAACAGTGGATGGAGGAGTGGCAAAGGACATAAAACCTCTAGGGGGTAAAAATGTATGGACAAGACCTATTAGTCCTCCTTTTCCCCCCTCTGTCAACTCTATGGGTCTTCTACCAACTCCTATTCCATTTGCTGGTCCGGAGCCTGATTTTCCTCTCTCTCCTGGGCCCAACCCTGATTCAATTGATGCTTTCAATTTCGTGGCAGTTGAGATCAAAGCCAGGCGTCTCTTGTTAGTAAAATTCAAAAAGATGTTTGCCGTTTTTGACTACATTGAGAAGGACGACTTGACTGGTCCTTCTGAAATTGTTGCTGAACCCCTTCCTCCCATCCCGGTTCATGCTCCAGATATTAGTGACTCTTCATCTATTAATTTTGCCATTTTGAATGCCGCCTCTCAATCTGATTTTGCTACTTCACACACTAATGCAACTACTAGTTTTTTGCTGCATGATACACTTACTTGGCTTATGAACAATTTATTAGCTTCTATAAGACATTAGGCATCTCTCTACATAATACTATAGAAGCTAAGCACTTCCTTGATTCTGTTAGACGAGATCAAGGTTTGTCTTATATCCAATTAAAGGATAATGTCAACTTAGTTGAGAACCTAGTTTCTCTTTCTATCTCACCCCATTAATTATGATTATCTCAACCTGGAATATTAGAAGATTGGGTTCTGATGGGAAAAAAAGAGTCGTTCATAACTTAGTGAGAACTACTAAATGTGATATTCTCATAATTTGTGAGACTAAGTTAGAAGATTTTTCTCCTAGCACTTTTCGATACTTGGGAGCAAGTTTACTTCATAAGTGACCCTTCATTCCCTCGAACGGGGCTTCTGGGGAATTTTAATTGGTTGGGATGATAGAGATATTATTCTGATTAACTCTATTGCTGCCTCTTTCAGTTTGTCTTTAAACTTCCGAAACCATTCTGATGCATTTGACTGGTGGCTTACTGATGTTTATGGTCATTGCGACCATAGACTTAAAAACACTTTCCTAGAGGAGCTTCATTCCATTAGAAATAGGGCAAACTCCATTTGAGTCATTGTGGGAGATTTTAATTTAACCAGATATACTCATGAACACTCTAATAGAAGCAACATATCTTCTAATATGAAACTGTTCAATGTCTTTATTAATGATAATCTTTTAGTGGATATTTCCCCAAGTAATTTTAAATATACTTGGACAAACATGCAGTCGCAGCCCACTATGGTAAAACTTGATCGATTTCTGATATCTACTGATTGGACTGACAAATTCCCCAATTCTTATTGTACGGGCCATTCTAGGGTGGCCTCCGACTATATTCCTATCTCTTTGAACACCATCAGCACTGACTGGGGCCCTATTCCTTTTAAATTTTATAAATCCTAACTTCTGTTTGAGAGATTTGTTCCCTTTATAGAAACTTGCTGGCTCCTTTCCCAGCATATTTGCCTCTCTTCATCTCCTATGGTCCGATTTGCTTACAGACTAAAACTCCTTAAAAAGCAAATTAGAGGTTGGATTAAACCTGTTAGAGAGAAAAGATACAATAGATTACTATCCATTGAGTCACAAATTATGTTAATTGATTTTATAGTAGAATCTTCCTACCTCCATGACACCCTAGTGATTCTTAAGAAAGATCTTCTTAATGAACACCAGTCCCTGCTTTACGAGCAAGAAGTATACTAGAAGCAAAAATCAAGAGTTCAATGGCTCCAGGAAGGGGATTTGAACACTTCTTTCTTCCACAACATGGTCACATATCGAAGGAGAAAATGCTATCCACTCCTTAAAGGTTAGGGATGACATCACTTTTTTCCCAACTATAATTTCTAAGGATGTAGAGGCCATTTTTATTCCATTTTCAATAAGACTAAAGGTTTCACTCCAGCATTAAACTAGGACCTACTAATTCCTACAAAAAATCAGCACCTTGAGAATTTAGAAGCAGACTTCTCGTTAGAAGAAATCTACAATAACATTAAATTATTACCAGGTGATAAGGCCTCTGGCCCTGATGGCTTCTCTTTATGTTTTTTCCAGCAGTTTTGAGACTTAGTCAAGTTTGATATTTTGCAAGTATTCACTTGCCTTCATACTTGCTCGGATTCTGATCTCTTAGTCCCTATTAATCAAACTTTTATTGCCCTGATTCCCAAGATAGAAGGTGCATAATGTATTAGAGACTATAGACCTATCAGTCTCGTAAATAGTTTATATAAATTAATTAGTAAGACTTTGGCTTCTAGATTTTCTCCTGTTCTAGACACAATAATAGACAATTCGCAATGTGCTTTTATTCCAGGTAGATATATTAGAGATTGTTTCTTAGTGGCCCAAGAAACTCTTCACTATATGAAAGTGATGAACATTCCTGGTTTTATTTTAAAACTGGACTTCGAAAAAGCATTTGATAACGTTAATTGGGACTTTCTCCTCGATTCCTTATCAGGAATGGGTTGTGCCCTACATAGACAAATTAGATCAAGATGTGCATTTCCACTGTTCATTTTTCCATTTTAATTAATAACTCACCTAAAGGTTTTTTACAAGCTTCAAATGAATTATGTCAAGGTGATCCATTATCACCCCTTCTCTTTATAATTGTGACCAACGTCCTTAATAGGATGCTTTCTCTAGCTATGGATCAGCACTTGATCTCTGGCATCCAAATGCCTAATAGAGGCTCACACATTGTTAATATACAATATGCTGACGATACTATCTTATTTCTCTCAGCTACTGAGGATAACATCATTAATATCAAACGGATTTTATGTTGTTTCCAAACCTGTTCAGGTTTAAAAATTAATTTTCAGAAATCATCTCTTACTGGTATTGGTGTCCCAGTGGATGCCACCATTAGATCTTCCAAAATTCTTGGTTGTCCCACTTTCCCTCTTCCTATCAGAAATCTGGGTTTACCCTTACACTATAGAAGGACTTCTAATTCAGATTGCGCACCTGTTATTGAAAAATTGGCCAGAAAACTTTCATTATGGAAGGCCAATCAATTATCTTTAGGTGGAAGACTAACCTTGATCAACTCAGTCCTTTCAGCAATTCCCACATATTATCTTTCTGTCCTACACCTTCCAGTTAATGTGGCAAAAGCTATTGATAAGCTCAGATGTAAATTCCTTTAGAAATCTTCTTCTTCATCTACTCTCCACCTAGCTAAGTGGGCTATACTCTGCAAAGATAAAAGTCAAGAGGGATGGAACATCATAAATATCAAAAGCTTCAACTTAACCCTGAAAACTAAGCTCCTTTGGCAGCTACTATCACACATTTACTCTCTAAAGTGGAAAATAATTTTAAAGTCTAGATATTTTTCGAACTCTTGACCAGAGACACTTTTGAATACTTCAACCAGTAGGACTTCCCCTATTTTGCAAGAAATAAAGGCCTGTTTTAATTTCTTTAATACTTTCACCACTTTTCAAGTTAATAATGGTCATAATACTATATTCTGGAAAATTTAATGGAGACGTGGGAAAAAAATTAAAGAATATTCTTCCTGATCTTTTTCAATTAGCTAAATTTAAAAAGGCTTCAATTGCGAGAACAATTGAAATTTATCTTCAGGACTTTCATAAATTATTTAATGATACCTCTTCTTCTGCTGACATTGGATCTCTACAAGCTCAAGCTGATCTATTCACATACATTATTAACTCTATTATGCTCCGCCCTGAAGAGGATACTATTGAATGGTCTACTTCCACAAGTAAGTACACTATCAAGTTTGGATATAAGATAATTAATGATGGTGGGATTAGATCTCATTTTTATGACCACATCTGGCATAGCTGGGCTCCTCAAAAGCTTAAACTATTTTCATGATTGGTTCTTTTTAATAAGGTTCTAACTAAAGTTAACCTGTGTAAAAAGGGTTGGACTGACTTTGATAGTTGTATTTTTTGTAATGGTTGCCAGGAATCAATCGATCGTTTATTTATCAATTGTGCTTTCGTCGTAGCAGTATGGCATGTTTTTTTGCAGGGACCTTTGTATCCTGCCATTACTTCTATTGTTGATATATTTTCTTGCATTCTTCCACTGAAAGTTGATCTTTCAGCTAAAGGTAGACATACTTTGATTCAGGTTATTTTGTGGTCCATTTGGAAGGAACGGAATAATAGAATCTTTAGAGGAAAATGTACTTCTTCGTACACTGTCACTAATGCTATTTTATCTCTTTGTCATTGTTGGTTTAACATTTTGGACTCATGTTTTGAAAAGGATGACAATATCTTAGCTATTACATCTCTGAAAAGTGTTCGTGTTTTGGAACAAACTTCTCATACTCTGCATCTGTCTAATCAGAACTCTGACGATGTAGTCCCTACTCAGGACTAATGTCATTCTTATTGAACTTACATATCTTTGATATTATTAGAACATCAGGTGTTTGTCTGTTGTTGAACAATTCTATTTTTGTAGTGGAAATTTTCTACTCCACCTGAGACTGTAATATGGTACTGTTCTTGCTGTGTTTAAACTTTTTACTTATATATTAATTACCGTTTACAAAAAAACAATCTTTTTTGGGAGGCTAAAGGATTTATTTTATCAAAATTAACAAATTTTAACACTTCGATTCCACTAAAACTAACTCAACCACCAAATCAAAAATACATTAATTTTGTTGGTGTCTTCTCTTCCAAAAAGAAGCCAACTTTGCGAGAAATTCACATGTGATGTAAGAGATAAACGTCAACGATGAGAGATCAACATTGCCTTACCTCCTCTTTACCAGTCCTCTCCCGGGAGCTTTTCTGTAGAGGATGCCTCCTAGGCCAGGATGACTGGTCGGCAGAGGAGGAGGAGGAGAGAGTTGTGCTCCGGAAGGCACGGGAGAGGGAGAGGGAGAGGGAGAGGAAGGAGAAGGAGCAGTTCGTAGCTGCCATCACCGCGGGAGATGGAGAGAAGAGAGCAGTGGAGAGGAGAGTGGGAATGTCGAAGAATGAGACGGAAGTAGAAACTCTGGTCTGCGCCGCGCGCCTCCTTATCCTCTAACTTTCTTTCTCTCTTTTCAGAGGTTTTGCATTTAGATGCCTCGAATGCTACGTCATTTGAGATGGGGAGATGGAGGGATGGAACTGCGCATTTTGGATTTTAGATTGTTGTAAAATAGCCTTGCACAGTTGTCAGTTGCACTACTTCATTCTATTATTTCATTTTCTCTTCGTAGAAATGGACAGAAAAGAAAGTTTTCAAGGCATAAATATATTATTTTCAGAGTCACTAACTTAATGGAATTATATCATCCATTTAGAGATCACTAACTTAATGACATATCTATAACCTAATTATTTTACTTTTTTTTTATTTTCTCTCTCCTAAGCATTGTCGAAACAAGGGAAACAATACATCCATCCTCTCGTTTCTCTCCCATAAACCCAAAGTCCCAAACGACAGGGAGGACAGATGGTGACTTTCTCTTCTTGTCTTGTCTATTTTCTTTCCATTACTTTGCTTACCTTTCTGGAGAAGCTAATCTTCTTGTCTTCTCCAATTGGTTCCTAAGTACCGAATAATGTTTCTGACTTTGCTTACCTTTCTGGAGAAGCCTTCAGAAGGTGTTCCTAATTTTCAATGCTTGTTGCAATTACTAATGGTTGATGCATTTCCTTCTGGGAAGCAATCGGGCAAGTTGGAGCTCAATTAAGAAGAGTAGTTTTCCTAACCTTTACCATCCTGCTAAAGACAGAAAATCCTCGCTTACTAACATACATAACATTGGCACTAGCCTAGAATATCACTTCAACATAGGCCTTAACTTCTCTGCAGATAAGATGTCAAAATTGGAAAACATTACCAGGAACACTAGCCTCTCACAGGAAAAGGATAAAAATGACTCTTTCACGCCAAGAACGGATAAGGCAAAGCTCCTATGGAGATGGACGATTAGATTCTTCTTCTTTTTTTTGTTAACGGTTGAGATAGTTAGAGGAAAATTTTTATACATATTCTAAGATTCGAATCCAAGATTCTATAACGAGTTTAGAGGACAATGAGACATTGTCACGATTAACTTCTCCTTGTTCGCTGCCTTTCGGATCCAATTGTTGTCATTTGTGTTCGCTTTCCTAAGTGGCTTCAACGTATATTTTGTTGTTCATACTGCTCCGCTCGATAATGTCAAAGGAACCAAGTGATGGTGCTCGGGGAACTCACACTGCTTATATTAAGCAAAGGAAGAAGACGATGAAATATAACAAATGGAAATTTTTCGGTTATGGTCAGAACTTTTCTGTCAAATCAAAAAGCTTCTACTCCACCCATCGTTCGAGGGACTTTGACGTCGTCCGATAATGAGTGTGAAAATTAGATATGGTTTTTTTTGTTGCTATAGTACCTATTCTCACTCTAACATGTCAAAATTTACTGTGTTTGTATTGTTGCTTTTTCTTTTCTTTTTTTGATATTTATGTTACATTGGAAGATGGGAGAGAGAATTTCAAATATACTAGAAGAGAAAATAGAGGAGAAAGATTGAAAGAGACATTAATGAAGAAAATATTTAAATAACTAATTATGATTTTCAATGGACTAATTATCTTTTTGTTTCTATTTTCACTTTTAGAATTATTTACATTGATTTCTTAATTTCTTTAAAAGATCTATTTTCATTTTCTTTCTACTCATTTGTTCCTACATTTTTGCTTCTATTTTCATTTGGCTATTGTTTTCATTTCGTAAGAAGATTGTCATTTTCAACAATTGTTTTTGAATAATTAAAAAAGAATTTATTTTTTGAAAAAAATATATTATATTTTAAATAAAAACAATATCATTTTAAACAAAAATAGGAGGTTTTTCTCAAGAATAAAAAAAATAAAATAGGACTTTTTTCTCAAAAATAAAAATAGGATTTTTTTTTTCAAATAAAAAGAGTAGCTTTTTAATAAAAATAGGATTTATTTTCAAAAATAAAAGTAGAAGTTAAAAATAAGAGTTTTTTCTCATAAATGGAAAACATGAGTTTATTTTTAAAAAAAATAGGAGTTTTATCTCCAAAATAAAAAGAAACTTATCTCCAACTCTCCTTTTGATCTTGTTTTTTGTTTGAAATTATCGTTATTACTTAAAATATAATTAGATTATAAAATAATAAAAAACACTTTTTAAGTAAATTTGTCTCCTAAAAAGGTGGTTATGCCAATAATAAATCCTTATTACAAACTCTATGGTATTATCATCATTTAAGGGAACAAATTTGAAAACGTAAACCATGGAAAGAAAATAAAGAGCAATTCCAAGAAATAACAACTTCATTTTTTGTATATAAGGAACAAAAAATTCCCAAATCAAAGTCCTTAAAAATTAAATTACACAAAAAAAAAATTTATTCATCAGCATAGATCCAACCTTTAACAAAGTGGCTCGCAAGTGTATTTCAACCAGCCATGGAGAGAAAAAAGCATTAGCAAGAGGTAGTAGTTGACGTTGTTGAGACATCGATATGGATGGTAGCAATCGAGTCATTGATATCAACAGAGGGCTTATGTGGCAACAAGAAAGTTTACCTCCTTAGGGATCTCAACAGTAGCCTATTCAAAGCGACTTGATACGTTCACTAACTATAGATATCCATCTCACTTGACGACAAGACTCTCGGAACAACAATGGAGCATGCAATGGCAACAATTGCTCGAAGTCCTACAATTACAATACAATCAAACACCATCAAATTAGAAAAGGAGAAAAAAAAAAAACAAAGCACCCCAAACCCATCACCGTGGTGGTAATGGTGGAATCAGGATTTTCGATGACACGAGACAATATAAAAGTATATCTATGTGACCAACAAGCATCCTTTTGCAAATGAACATGTTTGACTTTATTAAAGTTATTAATATCATAACTAACTATTGGTGATCGTGATCTAGAATCTGAAATTAAATTTTCCATCTTGAATTCTAAAGATCTATAAGTTTTCTTTGAATCAATAGAAGATAATGCTAAGGTCAATAGGTCACGGAAATATGTTTGCAAGTATTTGAAAAATCCATATGGTAAATCTGATCAACATAGAGACTTGAATGCAAGTGACTCACGGGTAGACATGGAAATCGGGTCGGAAAAATCACTTGTGGGCCAGGGCAGGCCCGGCCCGACCCGCGGACTAGGCCCAGTTTGGCCCGCTGGCCGAGCCGGGCCGGCTCGCGCACAGTGAAAAAAAAAAAGAGGTGTTGCAGTCAGCCCGTGGGCCCGGCCCGGACCGGCCAGGATGCGGGCCATGGGCCGTGCCGGGCCCATGGCCTATTGCGGCCGGCCAGGCCCGGGCCGCCTGTTCCATGGGCCAGGCCGGCCCCGCCCGAATTCCATGTCTACTCACGGGGATGGTCTGTCGAATGGATGCTAATGTAGGATGCCAAACATCAGATGCATACAGAGAGGAGTGTCGAGCAAGTAACGTCAAGCACTTTGGTCTGAGGCAGTGAAACACACAATGAAATAAAGGATTAGAGTTAGAGGAATCGAGGAAGGAAACGAGACTGAAGACTGAGGAAGGTTGAAGGCAATGTGATTACCAAGATGGCTTGGACTCGGGCTTCACAACGAACTACAGAGTGTGTCAAAGTGTGCATGAAGGTGGATGGATCACCAGCTCTGCCACTACATGGTGGCACAACACAACCAAATAACCATTGGTTTAGAAAAAACCAAAAACAAAACCAGTCAAACTCCTTAAACCCATGGCCATTGCAACCACACAACAATGGCACCACAACCCATCAACCTCCCTAGCGACCACTTGCCTTTGTCTTACCACCCGCCTCCATCATAGCCACCAGCCCTCACCATTATTAGGAGAAAGAAAGGAAGAGAGAGAGAGAGAGAAAGCATTGATAACGTGGCAAATATTTGTCTTTTATATTCCACCTTTATGGATAGAAAAGGTTTAAATTTGAGTTGAAAACAAAAAAAATCTTTTTTCATAGAAAGTATGCACAAATATCATAATTTGGAACACAATTTTTGCTAAAGGAGAAAATAATTCCTTCTGTGTTAGTTTCCATCCCTTTCCAAGTACACATATCCTCCTAGTAAGATTGGAAAACGTATCAATAGAACGTAAATTAACATGTAAAAAGTACATAATGTCAAAAGATTTTAATTGTAAGTTGTTTTGAAATAGTATCTTTTAGTTTCAATCTAAGGTGTGTTTGTTAAAAAATTTGGGTGCTAAAATTAGTTAGAATCAAGATTTTAGCACAAAAGTTTAAAGAAGTTCAAAATCTTAATTTTTTTTATAAGCTAGACATTCAGAAAAATCTTGTTTGGTTGGTGAGACCATACCGACGACTGCTCATGCATGATGCGGAAGGCCAAACGCACAAACCATTAAGGTTACGGTGATATGGTGAATCTAAAGAAAGACATTTGTCTCGAAAATACCAAAGAGAAAGCAAAATAAAAAAGATAAGGAAAGAGAGTCGCCACCTAGTCTATTGAATACGGATGTTGAGGAAAACCGTGTAAGGAAAATGAGTTGAAAATCATGCAAATAAATATATATGAATGTTCTGTGTCAAATAGATGCAACACATAGGTCATAGCAGGCCAAATAAAGGATAAGTACTTCTGTTACGCATGGAAAATATATTAGGCACCTTAAACGCCCGATGAATCGATTTTTTTTGGCTAATTCACTTGCTTATGTAGCTGTATAAGCAATTGAATGCCAAATAGTGTATGCCTTTAAGCAATAAAGCAATGCCTTGCAAATAGATGCATGCTTCTTAAGGTATGCCTAGATGAATGAATACTTGATGCTATGATGCCATGATATGTGTATAAAACATGCAGAGAGTATAATCTAGATATGATAAAACGAAGATCAAAACAAATAATTAAGACATGCGAGTGTGTGCTCTAATCTACTGGATTGCTCTAGACCCAGCAATCCGCGATAGTGGGTCGCGATGCTAGTCTGCGATTCATGTCTACAGTGTAGGATCGGATAGCTCCTCTAGAGGGGGGGTGAATAGAGAATTAACACTTTTTAATTACTTAGATCGGTTTTTACAGATTAATGACAAATTACATACAAGGAGATTA
>JAMKQA010056720.1:0-14684 GCA_024699735.1 Posidonia australis | reverse complement strand
GGAGACTATATATTTCTATAGGTATCACCGACCAAGGTGTAATGAGGTTCGAGAAGCGTGGCAAGCTGAGTTCTCACTATATTGGCTCGTACCAAATTACCCAGAGGATCAGTGAGGTTGCTTATCAGTTGGATCTACCACCAGAGATGTCGTTCGTGCACAATGTGTTCCATGTCTCAACATTGAGAAAGTGCCTTGCTGACTCATCTCATGTGATCCCGTTCAGCCAGAAGGGCTCTAGAAAGATCTATCCTTTGTGGAGGATGCCGTTGAGATTGTTGACCGCAAGGAGCAGGTGTTGTGGAATAAGGTGATCTCGCTGGTTTTAGTGCGGTGGTGGCATCATGGAGCCGAGAAGGCCAATGGGAACGTGAGGAAGCCATCCTAGCCCAGTATCAGTACCTTTTCGCCTAGTGATTTCGAGGGCAAAATCTTCTTTTAAGGTGGTTAGGATGTAACACCTATAAAATTTATTTTGTAATTATTTACATTTTAATAAATTTATTCCTAGACGGGTGTTACTGTTCCGAGGCCCGTTGTGTGAATTTGTGCTTTTGGACTTGGGCCTCATGGACCGGCTTCTGTTTGCGTGTCCCTGTGCTTGGTTGGCACTGTGCTTGTGTGGGCCCAGGTGTGGGGTCTGTGAGGGGCCCGCATTGTGGGCCAGTTGGTGGGAGAGTTTGATGCGGTTGTTAGCTCGTGCGGGAGGCTAGTGGTTACACTGTGCATGCATGCATGCAACTACCACCTTGGGGCACATATTTATATGCGTAGCCGACGACTCTTCCTCTGCACCTCCTCCTCTTATTCTCCGCACGTTTTCCTCTCCGTCCCGAGCACACCTTCCTTCCTTTCCTCCCCCTCCACTCACACCACTTCCTTCCCATCTCTCCCTCTCCCTCTGTCCCTCCCTTGTTTCTCTCCTCCCTGCGTCCCCCCTCCTCTATTCGACATGCTCATGAGTCAACAGAGGCGTGCAGTGGCTCAAGGCGGCATGTGGAGCTTGGGTGGTGTACCCCTATGGTCGTGCAAGCCCCCGCGAGGGTCATGGTCGTTCAAGTTGGTCGGAGAATCGTTGAAGCATTTCTCAGGTACGTATCCTCAATTTAATGTGTAGAAATCATGTAAAATGGTAGAAATGCCTAGGATGCATGTAATCTAGGCTAAATTTAATGTTTTAGAGTTTATTATGATTTTATGGTGGATTTATGGGCATTTATGTCGGTTGTTGAGTTTTAGGTCATTTCGACCCTTATGTTTTTGTCATTTTATATCTTGATGCTTGGTGAATGGATTTTAGTTTTGTTTGTGTGAATTTGGAGTAGACTCAAGGGTGTACATCTTATGTTTTATGCAAGATTTGTGGTGGTTATTTGGGAGGTCCGATCAGAGCTCTCACTTTAGGCGATTTTAAACAGTAGGGTTTGGGTCGTTTTTTGTTTTTCGGAGAATTCGACATACCGAACTATTTCGGTATGCCGTTTCTCTGTCAGATTAGGTCCTCTGGTAAAAATTCGATTGTCCGATTTTGGATGGTTGCCCAAATCAAGAGATTTTGGTAGACCGAACCATTTTCTGTATACCGATTTTGGCCTCAGTGTTGACCGTTGACCCGATTCAGTCAACTGACCCAAATCGGTCTACCGAACCAGGAGTTTTCGGTATACTGAATCTGGGTCCAAATATGTTTATAAAATCTAATTTACAAGGGTTTTCCAGATTAGTTTGTTTTGCCCCCTTGAAGTGGGATTGCGGGCCATCAGTGATAGTCCCTCGAGATACCTGATGCGTCGTTTTACCGAGGTTATTGGAAGAGTTTCCAAAAATATAAAATGGTTTTGGAAATGATTTCAAAAGAAGTGAGTTAGCAGATTTGGAAAATGGTTTTCCCAGTTTGCTATGTGTGGGCTGAGACAGTGTGGGACTGTGCCGTCTGGACTAGAGAATGTGATGACATTCTTGGGTGGTCGGGCGCAACTCCCTGATTGAGGTTGGGGGTCGAGATACTTGAGGCTGAGAGGTGTCGAGTACTGGAGGTATGAGACTTATTGATTGTCGTCTTGATGCTAGGGTTGTGGTCCGCAGGTTAAGGTGTCTTGTGGCATGACGGATAGGCATGATACTCCTGTTGTAGCTGTGAGCACTGAGGCTCAGGTGTTGTCGGATGTGGAGGTATGATACTCCCTCCTAAGTACCGTGTGTTGAGGACGCCATGAGGAGGCGCACCCTGTAGTGGCCAGTGCAAGTGAGATATGTACTCTGTAGCTAGTAGTGTCTTGAGAGACAGGACAACCTTCCCAACGAGGGGTTGGCTTTGCGAGGGTTCTCCAGGTAGGAGAATTGCGGGACGACGCGACTCCTGTATAGGGTCTCACGTCGTGGCAGTACAGACGCCGTTGGTTGCACTTCGGTGGATTGCTTGTGGCCAGAGTTGGGTTGCCTAGTGCAGAACTTCCCGACTCACTGTGTGTGATTTTGGCCATTGAAGCGCTTTGCTTGTGATTTTGGATTAGTAAAGCCTTAGTTGTGGTTTTGGCCGGTGTGGGCCTGATTTGTGAAGTTTCGAGGAAATGGTTTGTGAAATGAATTTAAAGGAAAAATTAATTATAGTTTTATTTTCTGCGGTTTTCTCGAGGTGCGTACTGGGTGACTTCTATCACTTATGTGTTTTCTTTATGGTTTTGGTTTACAAGTGTAAACATGTGGTTGGTTTAGCGTAGTGCATATAGATCGGAGTCTCCTAACCGTACACACAGACTCCTGGTAGATGATATTTTTCTGTTAGTTTTTATTTTCTTGTAATTTAATTTATTTAAATTATTATGGGAATATGTGGAACGTTACATTGTAATAGGAGTCTTTTGTCAATAGGTTATTTGATTTTGAGGGTTGTGATGAATGCCTTCTATAGTTAGTTATTTGCTTTAGAGGATTGAGATGATATGCCTTAACAATGGATTCTTATGTTGGATTTTTATTTGTTGACAATAATTGTAAACTTCATGATATGTTAAATTTGATGGATAAATTTTAACTCTAACAGTTATAATTTGTTAACAGTCTAATTGTAAACTTTGTCCATTTGTATGTTTCGTATCGCAGAACTGTAAATTCCGTGACTTGATCAAGTTTGTCCTCCAACTTTGTTGTTGCTCCTCTAGTCCCCTTCTCATGTTAGAATCTCCCAGGAGATTCCAGTTCATGTTATAAACCTCGACAAATATTTCTGGTTCATTGAAGTTGAGTGGAGAACATGAGCATCGACCTTCCTAACATCATAAAAATCACGATTTGGTGCACTTTTTTGGGCATTTGGAATTCGATTCTGCATTGAGAAATGAATGTCTTGGCATGCTATCGTTAGTCCCTTCTCTTTCCCATGGAGCAATCTCCTCTCTGAACACATGCTTTCACGAAAACTAAGAAATTCTTGGAGAAACTTGTAGGACTCAACGTCATCTATCGATGATGCTTCAGTTGGAAGAAGGGTTTTGAGTTGTTTTAGAAGAGAGGGTTCCGAGGGGAAAGGAAAATGCATAACAAAAAATTCAAACCATGTGGTGTTCATGTTTTGTCTTTGCCACAAGTAGAAACTAGGGGTGGGCATCCAAACCGTCCAAACCGGTTAACCGAACCGAACCAAACCATTTTTAGCTATTCGGTTCGATTTTTCAAATTCAGTGGTTTGGTTTGGTTTGGAATATCTCCAAACCGAACTATATGGTTCGGTTTGTGGTTTCAAGAACGGTTTAATCGAACCGAACCGAACCCAATATAAACTATATATGTTAATACGTATATTAAATATTTTAAAAAAAATTATGTATCTTTTAGAACCATAGCTCGAATCATAGTCATTCTTATGTATCTTTTAATAGATTATTTTTTTAACTGATTGTTATTGGAAGTTAAATAAAAACGTTTTTGGTCATTTTTATGTATCTTTTACCAAATTATTTTATATTTAATTCTTGTAGTCAATAAGCTTCACTACTGTAATTCTATCATAACATGATACATGAAAATTTCATATTACGAGGAATTGTGATTTCTATTTAAATTTTGCAGTATTAGATGTGGTTATTGTCATTATATCTTATATTTAATTATATTCTTTCATTTTTAACTATCAACATTTTATTTTTTTATATGTTTTATTAAATGGTTAAACCACAAACCGATTTTGAATGGTTCGGTTTGGTTCGGTTTCAATAAATAAAATGGTTCGGTTCGGTTTGAAAATTGTTCAAATTGAATTATATGGTTTGATTTGTGGTTTTGTCACAAACCGAACCAAACCGAACCGTGCCCACCATAGTGGAAAGCTGTGGAGGAGAGAACTTGAATAGGGTTATCTAACATACTAAAATCACCAATTCCCTCCCATATTCGTATAAAAGCAAAGGTTCACATGCGTTTGGAGATCATAACAGGCCAGACATTTCTGCCTAGTAAAATAAATTGAAAGAAATTGCAGAAAAATAATAATGGAAATGCATAAAAAAACACAGATGGTTTAAAAAAAATGGAAATCATCAGAAAACCCAAAAAAAAAAAAAAACCCCGCTTTGGGCATATGCTATTGCCGCCTTGGACGGTTGGGCGTAATGGAAAAGCCTCTAGAAAAAATAAGAAGGGTCTCGTGGGTCACGTTTCATTTGTTTGGACTCCACCTGCATCAATTAATACTCACCTTGGATTCCAAGTAAACTGCCCATGTCATAACATATAATACATATCATTATGGGGCGCAAACTGGACAAGGATTCAATTATATTTGTACACTATCCTCGAATTTGTGTACACTAAGCACAAATTCCATTCTTTCTATGTTACCGATGTATCCTCTGCCACCGTACATAAAAACAATTGTATGGGCAAAACTCACACCATTGAAAGAGAGAAGGGGTCTTCTTTTCGTTATTTCTGTGTTGCCATCAAACCTCACTCCCTGTAGTTTTTTGCACAAATATGTATTTTCATGGTTCTTGTAAGGGGCGGAAAGATCTCCATTGTTGGAGAGTCCGCTACTTCGCATCCAAAGGAGAACAACTCGTATAACGTTTAATCTTGCTTGTGAAGGTGTTTACCTTAATAGTGCACCGCTGCAGCTTAATGGTGGTGGAAAGGACAACTCTGCCAGATTTGGATTTTCTCCACGAATGAGTGAGTCGTGCCGAGTAATTACTTTTCCTAGACCAACCACTTAATTGGAACGTATATCTAAAAGTATAACTTGTACAGATATTTCCTCGATGAACTGGAGATGAGTCAATACTTACCAGCGGCACTGTTTCTATTAAATACAAAAGGACGCGAGCATTCAGGGCAATGCAGAATTGAAGTTCACAACTCCAATGTTTTCTACTTCTTCATGGTCTTATTGCGTTATTCTTATGGAAAAATTTCCTCTTTAGAAACTCCGGGGTTTGTAGCTTTAATGATCTAATAGTGTGTACACCTTCTCTTTGGTCATCAATTTACTGTGTAAATGGTTGTATATTGCAGAGAATCTAATGGCAATCTAATGTGGGTGCACCTGAATTAACTCCAAAACAAACCTTCTCAGTTTAGCATTTCAGGTTAGCTGGCTTCTGTGGTTATTCCAAATATAAACAACCTTCAAGTATTTTTTTTCCAGATCTCATTGGTCTACAGGGTCATCTGTCATTCTGGCAAAGGACAAAGAGAGATATCATCTGTAAAGTATCAGGCTACCCGCTACCATGTCCATGCAAATGTCATTCTCTAGTATAGTAACCTTTTTTTTTTTTAGTATAGTAACTATTGGTGCCAATAAACATTAGTCCACTCAACTTTAAAATACTGTTAGGCCGACACATGGTTGCCGTGCGATGGCTCTCATATATTGGTAATATACATATTGGACCCAAAAACTTCGTGTGAACTAGTGTGAGTAGCTCTACCTTTTCAATTTACCTGCAGCTCCGTGGATTACAACCTATACACCACAAAATGTTACATCAACTCTTGGCAATTATTCGACAAAAAGGTGTTTTTGATTTTTCATTGGATATGTAATCAACTTCCCACGAGTCTCATGACTACACTAGTCAGAAGACTAGGGAAAACATATGCAGGTGGCATTACCAGAAAAGTAAAGAAAATAAACATAAGAACTGCACATGAACAAAAACAGAAGCCATAAAAAAAACTAGTTCTCTGTTAGTAAACAAGAAATCAGTAGTCCGCAGGAAGAAATAATTCAATAGATTCATATAAGCTACATAGATAACCCCTAAAAGAATGGGATAAGAGTTGAGTTGGGCCCATGAATAAAAACGGCAGGCCTTTCCACTCAAGACAGACTGAAGTATTGTTACAGATGTACTGGGTGGAACTTGCCTATTGTAAAAAAACAGGTCACTTCCACAATTACAAGCAGCTCGATAAAAGGTAAAGCCACTTGAGCTCCCAGACACCAACATGCCGAAACCAAAAACTCCGAAGATACCC
Organism: Posidonia australis; assembly: GCA_024699735.1. NCBI lineage: Eukaryota > Viridiplantae > Streptophyta > Magnoliopsida > Alismatales > Posidoniaceae > Posidonia > Posidonia australis. The sequence continues at coordinate 8,207 of JAMKQA010056720.1, read as the reverse complement.
AACATCTCCCAGTAGATAATTGTCCTTTCCAAATCAGATATCAACAAGCTACCAGAAGAGATCATTTTACCCTTTATTTTGTTAATACTTGCACTGGTGGAACTATGCTTGAATTCCCAGATACCCGCATGCCGAAAACCAAAAGCACTGAAGAAAACATCACCCAGGAGAAAGTTGCACTTTCATAATCAGATGTCGACATGCCATCGGTTGAGATGAGATTGTTTTCCTTAGTTATTTTGCACTCCATGGAATTATGTAAAGGACATCTATGCAAATGTTCATACCAAATTCTTTTTCCTACATAGTAATCTCCTTGGGCATCCTGAAACGTAAGCATTTCTGACAAGATGGTACGAGCAAAACGGCTTCACAGTGTCCTCCCACAACTCTGGAATCAGAGTTTCGTCTGAGATATAACACTTCACCTAAAATACGAACACATGTATAACCTTGCAGCAATATCTGGCGGTCCATCATCTCCACCAACGGCATGGAGCACTACAGGAACAGCTGAAAGAATACTTAGAGTCAAAGGAAAAGCAGCAGGATGAGTATCATGGTTCCCTTTGGTGTCTTGACGAACTAAACAAGGAGAATAGGGATCCTTCTCAACTGCTTTGCTATTTTCTTTACTCACACCAAGCTTGAAGGGGTTCATAACCAATGCAACATCTTCAAGTGGATGGAACCTCCCAGGACAACCCCTTCTCTGGGAACGTTTATTCCTAAACAAATCCAGCACCAAAGTTGATGTAGTTTCAAGCCACTCAACTATCAAGCCTTCAACTTCACTGTAGTATATTCTTCGCTCAATCTACATCATAACAATTATGAGAAAATAATTTAGAAGATAAGATATTTAGTTCTCAATAATAGTATGATACTTACTCCCAGCTTATGAATGTAAACAGACATGAATTTTGGTCCCAACCCCATAACTCTTGCGTCAGAAATCATAACCTGCCATAGGAAAAAGGAGAAACAAAATCAGCTTGGTTGACAGAACGTAAGCAGAAATCTTAATTTGGGAATATCATAAGTGCATTCAATAGCTGTTTGAAGTCCCAAATACTGTTTTCTAGCATGGGGCTACACTGAAATGCTATCCTACAAAAACAAGATGTAAAAAAGGTCAAAGGTATCTAGCAGCTCCTCTCTCTCGCTCACCCTTCTACTTGTGTGTCCGCGTGTACACAGAGAGAGAGAGAAAAACAGGGATGCACACGTGCACATAGGTAAAGAAAGAGAGATGCCAAGGGTAAATGATGTATATTCCATGTGCATCAATCTGCTGTAGCATGCACAAAGTGTTCTCCATCCAAACTGGAGACAACAATGACATAAAGGGAAATGATCAATGGCATCTACAACCAACGTTGTAAAGATATGGAAACTGAAATTATAAAGGCATTTGGTATTTTTTGGAGGGGCTTAATACGTAGGGAACTTTATGGTTGCAAGAATGCAGTCTTAATTTTCTGCAAACTAGAATAAATGCACAGCCTAACAGGCATAGGAAAACGTACCTCTTTCTTTCTCAGTATATCCCATAGATAAACTTTATTCCCTGCCTCCTCAGCTCGCTTGCTAGCCTGTGCTCTTTCATTGCAATAAGCAGTAATTTCTGAAAGAGCAGGTGTAATAGGAACTTTGTACTTCAAAGCAGCAGCTGACAGTGCTTCTCTACCTTCTTTGGATTCAAAAGCACCATTATCAAAGTTCACACCAGTAAAGCATCTACATACATTTTCAGCACTAATAGTCTCCCCTGACAGCGATCTTCTCTGCTGCAGATACATTTCCTCAGCTTCAACCACTGCTGACAACGTCCGATGGGCAATAATATCAGGATATCTACGTAAAGGTGAAGTAAAATGTGTGTAGACAGGAACTGCCAATGAATAATGTGCCCATTCATCCTCCCTGTTTCTTAAATCTCCGGTACAGAAGTATGCTGCTAACTGCATTGGCTTTGAAGCATAAGAAACAAGGACATCAAACAATACAGGATCATCTTTAAGTTTTTCTTTCATCTTGGATAAAGAAATATGAAGCTTACTGGATGATGAAACATCTACATCGAAGCCAAGTTTCATACAAAATGCTCTAAATTCTTTCAGCTTTCGCAAATTGGGTTTTGGATGCCTGCGTAGCAATGCACATTCAGGAAAGGTTCTAGATATAACTTCTGCAGCTGTTTTATTAGCCAGAAGCATAAATTCCTCAACAAGAAAATTTGAGTCTTTTGTCTCACAAAGGATGCTCTTATATGGCGTTCCACATTCATCAAGCAAAAAAGACAGCTTCGCGCAGTTTAATGAAAGAGCCCCATCTTTGAACCTATTTTCCCTTAGCCTTTTAGCAATTTTGTGAAGATTTATAACAGACCAAACAATGTCCTTCCATTCAAATTGACCATGCAAGAAGGGCATTGTAGCTTCAGAATCATTTAAGTTATTAGAATTAGTTGTTCCATCAATAATGTCCTGAGCACATTCATATGACAGCTTGCAACATGAACAAATTACAGAATGGCCAATCCACTGCTTGATGATGCCTCCATGAATGTTGATGTCCCAAATCATTGAAAAGGCAAGCCTATCCACACCAGGCATAAGAGAACCGAAATCCTCAGAAAGACGAGGTGGGAGCATTGGAAGCTTATGTTGCAATACATAAACACTTGTAGAACGAATTTGAGCTTCAGTATCCACAACTGTGTCTGGAAGAACAAAGTGAGACACATCTGCAATGTGAACCCCTACCCGATATATGTCATCAGATAACCTTTCAATAGATAAAGCATCATCAAGATCAACAGCAGAAGAAGGATCAATGGTAAATATACAAAGATGTCTCAAATCACTTCTTTTCTCTTTCTCTTCCAGAGGGATCTTCCAAGGAGCATCGGGAAGGCAAGAAAGTGTTTCAGAAGGGAAATCTGACTTGCAGATTGCATTTTCAAATAAAATCGCAGATATCTGTGATTCAACTTCTCTACCCTGGCCGAGAGTTTGTAAGACACGAGCTTGTGGCAGCAAACTATCTTCACTCCAATTATCTATCTGGGCAGCGATTAATTCCATTTTAACAGTTGGGTCTCCACCATCCAGCTTTTCCCTAATGTTACGTGGGAGGCCAGTGACAGAGATCATCATGTCAGGAAACTTTGGATCAGTGGGCATCAAGAAGAGAAATTCCATGGCAGGAAAGAGAATCTGATTTCTTCTTGAAAGTTGTCCACAAACTTGATTTTCAGGTACTTCAATACCAAAACTCCCTTGCTGAAACGAAAGAAAGCCAGTGACAGTATTACGTCGATGGGATCTTTCAATGATTGCCACAACCCTACCAGTTGGGCGTTTATATGGGTAAGAACTCAAAATATCACATAATTTCTCTAAAGCTTTTGTCCCAACATCATCGTCTGCACTAATGCCTTCTGATATAACAGAATTATGTCCATTATTACCATGAGGACTGCAACTGCTCACCAGCTCAGACAAGATCACTTCACTGTTAGCATTTTTCTCAATAAGTGAGCCATCATGCTTCATAGAAAGTGGGCTGTTGGTACAATCATGGTTTGCAGTGACAACATTAATTTTATCCTCAACATCATCATCCCATTCCACTTCTCCTGCAAGTGTACTGGAATTACCCAGAATGACAGAATTACTAGAATTGTCAGATCCTCTCAATCTGGTCCAAGATGCTACAGGATCAAGCACAATAGCAACTATATCACCTTCTACCTAAAAAATAAAAGAAATCTTTTGAGTATATATATTTGAAACTTACGAAATTTATAGTTGATAGAAAATACACCAATATAGCTATTTCAGGCACAGGAAAAAATGACTACATTGTCCAGAAATAAGAAAGTAGCTTCCCATTAAATATTGTAAGAGACGATAATGCAGAAGTTTAACTTAAAAATGACTAGAATCAAATGATTAAATTTTAAAAACACATATTTCTCTTATAAATGAAATTCCAATTAAAATTTTGTCCAACAAAGTTTAAAAGCTTCACTTTACTCTTATTTAAGCCATAACAAAGATTTTATTTTTAACTGTCAACATGACACAAATGTGAAGCTATTGCAAATACCATGCACTTTGAACTTGATAAAAGAAGAGCATTCAACAAGAATAAGGAATAAAGATTTTCTGTTTTCGAAAGGACAATAATAATACCGATAACAAATAAAAATCAGTGGTTTGCATCGATTGCATAAAAAAAAAATCTTACCACCCTGTTCTGCGCTGCAGCTCCATTAATAAGGACATCCACAGGAAGACCATCCACGGTGCAATAAGCCTGAAGAACCAAAAAGAACAACAACCATGTTAAGTAACTCCTCAGAGAACAACATATCATTAACGAGGAAAAAAATCACCAGATTATCAATAAAACAACACCTCAAGACGATTGTGAGCGTTCACTCGTAAAACAGCTCGAAAGGCAAATCCTTTCTGCAAAACAAAAAAACAGATCCAACAGCAGTCACTTTTTAGCTTCTTATTAATATCCAATTACATCTCTGCAACATGGTAATAATAATCAAGACTAACCTCCACTGCCTCGTTCACCACCTGCTCCGTCCAATGTGGAGCAAAGTACTTCCTTTTTGGTACACCACCACAACCCCCATTACCCTGCGGCTGTCGAAAAACGGAGGCACCGTTGGTTGCACCAGCAGCACACGGAACCAGCCCCGGCAACGGGCAAGATCTCAAGACCCCACCTCCCACCATTTGACACTGCCCCAGAACACCCATGTTGGGCAACGAACTAAAGGCCACACGAGAAGCTCTCAAAGGCTCCTCCTTCCCACTCCTCTTCTCCAATCCCACCAAGTCACCAACAAATCCACCACCACCACAACTACTCCGACTCTTACTCTCTACTCCGTCCAGAGAACCACAACAGTTACTTAAAGAATCTTCACACGAGATTCACATAAAAAGGATCAAAACTTTCTCCTTTATGCAACAAAAAGATAAAAAAAAGCCGAAGAATTTCGAGTGCATACCAGAACTCTGCTTGGACCGGCGATTAGGGCGGCGGCGCCTGCGCTTGTCCTTATCAGATTCCTCCATGGCCGCGACTGGCGGCGGCGCCACTAGCTGCTCTGCCCCCTTCATCCGCGATCATAATTGGGAGATACCCAGAAAAATATGAAACCCTAGATCTATATCAGTCTTCTAATATATAAGATAGGGTTTGGGTTGGGTTGCTCTTTGCCTGTGATTGCGTCTTCTCTCTTCGAGAAGGTAGGAGGAGGACGAGAGAGAGACGGAGACGAGGGAGAATAAAGTTGCGGTTTTTTTTTGAGATATTGTTGTTTGCCTTTCCCACTACACGTTTTGACGTTTCGTTACCGCTTGGATCAACATCACCAAGCACCTTTTACTGCTTTATTCGTTCAAGTACCAATAACATATCAAAAATGTTTAATCTTGATTATTTGTACAAATGATATTTGTATAGATATCTTTTCAAAGGCTTATAATATTATATATATATATACTTTTTTAAAGTTTAACTTATCACATATATCTAGTAAATTTAAAATCTATTATATTCATATTATTTATACATACCTTTATAAATTTAATATCCTGGTAAATTCAAAATCTATTACACACGTTCCTTTATACCTATTTAGAATCAACTTCCAATAGATCTCTAATAATGGAGTATCAAAATTTTCAAGATACCTTTTATAACATAATATCTGTCCAAATCCTTTCTCCTCTTTTTAAATTCCCCATCTACAAACATTCCACACCTCTTTTTCTCATCTCTCTTGGGACCTAATCTCCAGTGAAATACTCACATCATGCTTTAAGTCAATATGTAATTGTAGATCTATAAATAGTTTGGGAGTTTTTCTCAAAAATTGATTATCTTCTAATTGATATAATACTAAATTAATCAATAAGTACAAACATAATTAGGTCTCTTGTATTTAAAAGATAAAAATTTATAAAGGATATATTGGTAATTTCTTATATTTTAAAAAAATGAGGATCACTTAGAAATGATGTTAAGTTATGGAGGGTAATTTGGGAATTTCAAATATTCTCTTAACAGAGATTTGTTAAGAGTTAACTAGATTGGTACGGGGATATGTGTGTAAATGATTTTGAATTTACAAGGGTTTGCATGAATGGTTAACTTTAACACAATATATGTGTAATGAATTTTAAATTTGGAGGGATATGTATGACAAATTAACTTTAGAAAGGTACATGAGTATTGGATTTTGAATTTGAAAAGGTATGCATGTCAAGTTAAGCTTTAGAATGGTGTGAATGACATTAGAAGAGTATATATGCAAATATTCCTTTATTCAAGCATATAAAAGATTCCATTTGTAACCATAAAAAAAAAAAATAACTACTAGTGAATAGTTATATTTTTACGAGACAACATCATGGACACCTTAGAATCCTCTGAATTAAAAAATAAAATAAAAATCCATAATGCTACTTGATCTTGGGCCCGACTCACACAGTGTTGTTTGTCGGTTCGCATTGGGATTGGTTGAACTGGTTCACAAGGTCTACGGACAAAAGAAGAAGAGTAAAAGGACCTTGATTGGGCGTGAGCTAGCCAATGACACTCTAATGCTTAAGTTAGCGAGGAGAGATCAGGTTTTTAAGAGAGTGGATGTAGAAAGTGCTAAAAATTGTGAAAAAAGATCTCAGATTCATTTCACACATTCAATATGATGTATTTATACTTAAGGGTGGTAGTCGGAGACTACAGTAGAGCTTGTCAACGAGCAATAAGGATTTGGATGTGTGTCAAGCTCTAGCAGGAGAGCCATACGTAGTAAGGTGTGTTGTTAGGAACGCAAAGTATGGTAGAACGTGTAGAAGACCATTCTGGTAGGCTTGCGAGGTGCAATGATAATTGCTAACTGCCTTTGGAAATAGGTGTTGAGTGCGGAAGGTGTTTGTACCATGGTCTTCTGTGTGGTGCGTTGTTAAAACATGTGAAGCATGGCTTTTGAAGACTTTGGAGCGTCAGTACATGTCATGCGTTGTTACCTGAAAGGTCATTCAAGTTTAGCGCTCATTCAACCCTAATGTTGGAGTGGCTTGCGTTGTCTATCATATATGTCATGGCATGACTTGCTTGGTCGATCATCTGAGTGTCTTTAGGCCATTTGTCGGGGCGTAGTGCCTATTCGAACTTGGTTTTCTTCTACTCAGTCTTTAAGTCGATCGCTTAGGACAATCCATACCTAAACTGAGTCAATTGGCTGATTCCACATCAGGATTCTCCCACTTTGGTAGTTGATCGATATATCGATTACTAATGTAGACAATCGGTTGGTGTGACAAGCGCGTGGCTTCATGCCTTAGCCGCATCTTGTCTGTGTTGCATCCTACAGTGTGTGGGTGAAATCGTCCTACAAAACAATAGCGAGTTGAGTAACTTGTTCGCTGAGAGGTTAGACTTGATCAAACGATTGGAGTTGATGGGAGGTTAGACTCCATTGAATGACTTAGATCACCGAAAGGCAAGGCTTGATTGTGCAAGAGGAGTCACCGAGAGGTTGGGCTTGTTGAACAACTATGATCGTTGGGAGGCTAGCTCACGAAACGACATGGATCACTGCGAGGTTGACTCGCTGAAGAACTTCCCTTGCTGGGAGGGTTAAAAATAGAGGATAGTGCAGGGAGTGCTCTTATATGTGTGGAGTATATGGGACGTATCTTGAATTACAATTTATGCATAGTATTTTCTAAGAGTGTTGGTGTGACCGTGTCCGTCTGACCGACCGCCCGTCCCGAAGGGAGGAGGTGGAGAGGAGGAGACCACAGCCATGCCGATGATGGCGAAGGCGCAAGGATAAAAGAAAAAAAAGAAGTGGAGTCGCCACCTAGTCTTTTAAGGGAAAGACGAGGAAAACCACAAAAGAATGAATGCATGTGATGCAAATGGGAAGGCCGGATGTCTGCTAACCAGAGGATGGGTAAGGATTCCTATTACACACGAGGAAGGAGTTAGGCACCCTCGTACGCCCGAGAAACTCGGTCTTTCCAGTCCAAATGCTTGTGTAGACACCCCGATTTTGAGGTAACCCAGGAATGAGTGTCCCTATGTTGCTTTGGATGCGATCAACCCTTAAACCGAGCCCCAAACCCATTAGCCAGAGCCCAAATCAGACATTTGTGAGCAGG
>JAMKQA010056719.1:0-15609 GCA_024699735.1 Posidonia australis | reverse complement strand
CCGGCGGTCGTCGGCGGCGGAGCTCCGTCGCCGACGACCGTCGATCTTTCTATTCTTGAAAAAAAATTTAAAAATAGTATTATTTTAATAAAACTTCTGTAACTTCTGATTTGTTACATTTAGGTCCTATTCTTACATTTAGGTTCCTGATCATTTTTCTTAATTCGTTTTAATAAAGTTTTAACTGAAAATATTGCATTATGTCCCCTAAGTATTCAAAATAATGTTTTCCAGGTTTAAAAGTTTAATAAAAACCCTTGGAGCTTCTTTTCATGCATTTCAATCCAATATTTTTGCATAAAGGACCCTAGACTTTACTAAAACACTTCTGAATGCACATTTCTCTGTCAAAATTGCATTTAAACCCCTAAGCATCATTAAAATAACACAGAATGCATATTTTCTCTAGTTAAATTGCATTTTAGCCCCTGAACTTTACTGAAACTCTTTTGAATGCATTGATTCTCTAGGTAAATTGCATTTTAGCCCCTGAACTTTACATAATTTACACTGAATGCATGTTTTCTAGGGTAAAATTACTGAATTGCCCCTAAAACTTTCATGGATCCTTTTCCTTGCATATTTTACCCTGAATTTCCACTAAATTGCACTAAATGCATGTTTTAGAGGCATATTTGCATTTTAACCCCTAGGAACTTTCAATTTGACTAGAAATGCACATCTTTACACATTTGACCCTAGATTTCTCCAGAATTGCATGAAAAGTGTTTTTCTAAGTAGTTTTGGTGATTTGGCTTCAAAATTTCCATTTTCATTCAGAATTTGGGTTTTTTGCACAAAAGCCCTTGGAATTCTCATTATTACACTCTCACTAGCATTTTGCATATTTTGCCGCATCTTTTCATACAAGTTTTCTTGCATTTTCTTCCCGACATTGCACACGTATTTCTAGCTTGCTTCAAATTTGGTTTTCTTGTTGTTTCCCGGATTTCTCCCGGTTTTCATGTTTTTGACTTGATTTGGTTTTCCATCGCCCGAGGGCGTACATTAAAAGGCTTATCAAAACCGACATTGTCCCGAATGAGGATTATTTTCCCATTTTGATTTCCTCGGATTTATCCAAATTTCCACTGATTTGCGAGACGCTTTCCGAGAATTTCTCGATTTTCAAGATTTTCCTCATCACCCAAGGGCATACAGTAAAGCGGCATTCTCAATGCCTACATTTTACCCTCGGATTAACTTTTCCCTTTGTTTCACTTCTTCCCTTTGATTTAGTATGTTTTTCTAGTCAACATTAGCATGAACATTTACAACAAGTAAGCACACATTTAATAGACCATGTGATAAGTAGGAAACCTAGAAAGACCGAGTCTCCCGGGAGCATGGGGGTGCTTAACCCCTTCCCTGTGCGTAACCAGAATCCTTACCCTTTCTCTGGCCCGCATTCAAGGAGGGGCTCGCCGTGACGTTCCCCAGCATTTCCGACCACTACCACCACTTTCCCGCCGTTATGTCGTCGTTGGAAGCCTGCTAGAGTTCGCACCGGAGCGGGATCGCCGGCGATCTTCGAAACACATAGATTTAGGAAAGTTTTTTTAGTTTTTTATAATTACACATAGGTCCTGATTATCATTACATATAGGTCCCTCGAATTTCTTTCAAGTCCTTTTTCTTGCATCCAGGTCGTTTTCCTTACATCTAGGTCCTTTCATACATCTAAATCCTTTTTTATTACTTTTAAGTCCTTTTTTAATACACTTAGGTCCTGTAGTTTTGTGTTTAAGTCCCTATAGCTTTAAATAAGTTTCATTTCATTGTTATTTTTGTAAATATTGCATGTTTTGTCCCGTTCAAATTTTAATTTCATTTTTAGTCCCATAAATGTTTGTTTCTTCACAGTTAGACCCCTGTATTCATGTTTTCTTTGCAAATGAGTCTTGAAAATTTATTTTGTGACTCTTGAGTTTTCTTATTTTAAAATTGCATTGTTAATATTTCACATTTTGACTTATTTAACTTTTAATTGCATTTTTAGTCCTATTTATGCATGTTTTATCACACTTATGCCTCTGAGATCATGTTTTCTTTACATGTAAGTCTTGAGATTTTGCATTTTGCCTCTAGAGTGTTTTGAAAAGAGTTTCTTTTGTACAATTTACATTTTAGACCTTAAAGCTATTCATAATTACACTGATCATGTAAAAACTTGATTTTTATCACATTTTGGTCTTGAAATTTTGCAAAGCAGTCCCTGAACTCAATCTATAATGTTTTCTAAACAGGAAAATTTACATCTAGGTCCCTGAAACTTTCTTAAATCATTAATGATAGTTTTTATTGCATTTTAAATCCCATTTTAATATGTTTCACATTTATTGATCACTTGTACTTGTAAATCCCCACTTGAATAAAGTTTTCATCAAAAAACCATGTTTGAAATATAAATGAACATCAAATTTCACATTTTTGTCAGATTTGCACCCTATGAGGGAATTTTCCATAGTAAACCCTAGGTTTTCAAGAAATTACCAGAAGTATAATTTTCCCACATAGCCACATTTTTTTAAATTTTACATCCTCGCATCAAGATAATACCTTTTAAACACATTTTTAACCATGAACTTTCTCTTTCTGTGAAATTTGCACATTAGACCTTGAGTTTTCAAGGAATTATCTAAGTACAATTCTCACATTCCAGTGTCACATTTTCCTTTGATCAATCATCTATACACTAGGGTAGAAGTTTATGAATGAATTTTAATCCAGGTTTTCATCATTTTTTGTGAATTTTACGTTTTGGTCCCTATTCTTGTCCTTTATTGTTTTTACATCGTTTTATTGTTTCAAGACCTTTTCCTTTGCATGTTTTCTCTTTCCCTGGTATTTTGCATACATTTTGGCACATCTTAGACCATGCGTTATCCCCATGCATCCATTTATCACATTTGACCACTGAAACGACCAAATTGCCCCTATGTCATCAATTCATGCACATGTATGTCAGTTATCACACGAAGTCATGCATAATCTATGTTCAAAGCATTTCTTAGCATCCTTTACCCATTTAGGTACATTTTCATACATTTTTACATAGTTTTTGCTGTAATTGCACATTAGTCCATCTTTTTTGAATAAGTCTGCATTTCATGTATTCTTCTTTCTTCTGTAGATTTTTCTCTCATCTGTCTTCGGATTCCTTCACCTGATATTCGATTTGACTATCTTTATTCCATATTTTCAGATTTTTCGATTTGATTTGGATTTCATCGCCCGAGGGCGTATATTAACAGACCTAAAGGCCGACATTGGCCCCACCACGGATTATTTTCTCTTTTTGATTTGCACGACCTTTTCCGTGATTCCGATGACTCGGGTTGACCCCACCTTCCATCTTTTGACCTCAATATGGTTTTATGGACTATTCTTTACAAAAACATCATCATTTTATGTGATTTTCTTCTCATCTCACCATTTGCCTATTTTATGAGGATTTCTTTGCAACTTTTCCATTTGGATTTCTTTGGTGTTTTCTACACTCCCAATGATTTGGGTCTGTTGAATTTTTAATCCCCTTGACACCAGTATAGTTTTCTGAACCTTTCTTTACAAAAACGTCGTCATTTTATGTGAATTTCTTCACATGTCACAGTTTTCCTACTTTATGAGGACTTCTTTGCAGTTTTCCCACCTTGATTTCTACGATGCTTTCTTTGATTCTAACGACTTGAGTTAGTTGCATTTTTGACATTCTTGAGACCTGTATGATTTTTCGAGCACTTTTTACCAGAAACCTTGTCATTTCATGTGATTTTCTTTGTTGTGTCATACTTTGTGATTTCATCATTTCACGAGGATTTCTTCGCAGTTTTTTAGTACCCCTTTATACATCCATCTAGTCTTTTCTTGGCATCCATATCAGCATGATTAGAAAAAAATCTAGGCATAGCGAACATTCATTCAGCTTCTAGCAAGTGAATCAGATTAGAAAGATCGAGTTTCTCGGGCGTACGGGGGTGCCTAATACCTTCCCTGTGCGTAATAGGAATCATTACCCATCCTCTGGTTAGTAGACATCTGGCTTTCATGTATACATCTCATTCATTCACTTTTTGTGATTTGTTTGTGATTTTCCTCGTCTTTCCCTTAAAAGACTAGGTGGCGACTCCTTTTCTTTCCGTTTTCATCCCATCTCGCATCCTCGCCATCTTGGCATGGCTGTGGCCTCCTCCCTCTTGCGTGACCCTGTGTCGGATCGCCCTGGGCCTGGGCACGGTCATAGAAACTGGCGACTCCGCTGGGGATACCAGATTCCAACTTTCAGGTTAGTCTTTTCGCTTGCTTTTTGAGGCTTTGGTGTTACATACTTGTTTGTGATTGTTTGCTTGCTTACTTAGAGTGGCTTTTGTACTTTCTTTCATACATTTGCTCTGTCACTGCACACTCATGCTATATATTTTGCCTTTTGATGTAATGGAAGTTTCTTTTCACAATTATGATGCCACGATACTTGCACATGCTATGATCATGCCTTTTGTTTGTTGTTTGCTTGCTTGCTTGCCTTACTTGTGTGTTTTCTTCCCCTTTCGCACTTGACATGCCTAGGAGAGTTGAGACATGTTTGTTTCCCCCTTCTGGTTAAAATAAAACACACAAACTCGGAGAACAATTAATAAGGCAAAACTAGAGACCAATTTGAACTCTCCCCCTAGTTAATAAAATGCAAGTAAAAAACGCAAAGCATACATGCATGATTCATTCATATAGGTGTATGCATTCTTCTCCCCTGAGTTTACTTACAGTTTGCGAAGGATAATTCTGGTAACCCATTCTATGGCTTTGGCGTGAGACTGTTGCTAGTTTGTCCCCCTTGTCTGGGGTCGTGTCGGTGCTAGTAGAGGGTACAACTCCATGCTACTGCAGGAGATGAGGCCACCAACGCACCACCCGTTCACTACCTGTGCCTTGGCCAGGATTTAGGGCGGAGACCTTACTTTCTTGCCTTGACTCGGGACTTGCATACCCCTAAGAAAGTAGATAGCTTACTAGGACACACATAGATGGTGAGAGAGCGCATAATAGTTGCATCCATATGCATGTGCATTCATGCCACCATAATAACATTGCATCTATGTCATGTTTTACTCACATCAGGTTTCCCTAATGCTTGTTTGTTTCTTACAGGTTAGCGAGCGAGTTCCTCTGTTAGATCTCGAGCGTCCTTGTTTTCTGTTTCCCCTTTGGTGACAGATCTCGTTCATCCTTTTCTGAGTTATTTCTCGTTGCCAACGATAACTTGTCCTAGGACCCGTCCTTGGCCTTATCGATGTAGTCCGATTCTTACTCGTTCTCGTTCCACCATGGCCCAGCGTCCCGTTGAGCCTTTGACTTCTGCTGCTCCTGAGGTGACTACCTCTGCGGTTCCTCCTTTGGCACTGATTTCTTCTACCACTCCCCTAGACAGTCATTTCCTGATGGTCGGAAATTCCTCAGGCACCGGAAACTGGCAGGCTCACCCCACTGCAGAGCCAGTCATCGAGGCCATCACTGTGACGGCCACACACATTCTGGAGACCCAGCCTTTGTCTTATCCTTTAGTTGGACCTACTACTTTTAGCACCCAGCCACCTACGGCGACATCGTTGATAGGATCTCTCTCAACTGGACAGTCTGAAGTCCCACCTCCACTTGGATCCTTTACGCCTTTTACTGCGGTTTCTGGTACTGCTACCAATGGGTCTTGTGCCCTCCATGACCAACAGCTCCTTGAGCTCGCTCAAAAGCTACAGGGCATGGGTTTCTGCATCCTTCCAGCTTTTGCTGTTCCTTCGGTGATTTTAGAGGTCCCTGTGTTGTCGTCCCTTGCATATCATGTTGCACCCACTGCACCATCTCTCCGGCCGTCGCCCCAGCTTCTTTCGACTTCAGTGGCGATGGAACCGGTTCCGCCTGTAGCTTCCTCACAAGTCACCGCATAGTATTTATCCTATGCACCTGGTGGCCAGCCTTTAGGTTCGACAAGGGCACAACACCCTCACGTCTCATTTCCCGGATTCGTCTCAGGATAGTAGTTGTACCCCACTCACACTGCACCTCACGTGGCACATCACGCATCTCCCCCTCCCTTCTTGCATCAGAACCAAGTTTCTACATATACCCCACAGCACTTTGCACCAACACGTGGGTACGCCAACCATCGTGCAGACGCGATGATGGATCCGGAGGAGCACCCCGGTGTGACCCATGTGGTGTACGCAGGACCCACCCTGGCTGCATCACCCTCATCAGCCGCTCCAGATGCCCTCCATGCTAGGGTGGGCGATCTTGAGAGAGCACTTCGACAAGTGCAGGGAGGAGACTGCTAGACTTACCAATTCTGGGACCTCTACTATTTCCTAGAGGCTACTCTCCTATCGAACATCCAAGTCCCGGATTTCGGGAAGTACATTGGTAAAGATTTCCCTATCTCGCATTTAAGGGCGTATCGTGGAGATCTTGCACAGCTCCAAGCTGACGAGAGGTTACTAATCCGTCTTTTCCAGAAGAGTCTAACGGTCCCACACTGAAATGGTTTACCTATCTAGATATGGCCCGGATAAAGACTTGGAACAACCTTAATCAGGCGTTCCTGGAACAATACTCCTTTAACATCGACTTGGTCCCTAAGCGTGAGGACTTTGCTGCCACCAAGCAGAAGCCCTACGAATCATTTGGAGAGTATGTTGGGCGTTGGCGCGCTCTCGTTTCACAAGTTAGGGATAAACCCTCTGATGAGGAATCCATTGAGATGGTTATCCAGGGAGGGCAGCCAACCACTGGGGCCTTGCTTAGCATACAACCTATCACCATTTTCACATCGCTAATTCGTGTAAGCGCTCGCGTAGAAAGTTCGCTGCGTAGTGGTAACTTCCCCGCGCTCACAGCATTTGCCAAACAAGCTGCATTCCTTGCTTCTGTCCTAAGAACAAGCGATAGCAACACTAGCTTTGGCGCAAATGGAAACGCCAATAAGAGGAGGGATCCCCCTCGAAACACAGTAGCATACGTTGGACCTCCTGCAACGCCTGTTGACACAGGATGCCCATCTCAGCAGGACTTTGTTTATGCACCCACGCACAGAGCACCACGCACCTCTCACATTACCACTGTCGCCGAGCCAATGTATCCTATAGCATCGGCAAGGCCAAGACCGTACCAAGGTCAGGCATGACTGCGCCGCCTAGAGCGCCGCTTCACGCCTCTAGTCAAGCCATTGAGCGTCGTCCTCCCAAAGTTACAGTCGCTCCTGAAGTTCCCAGAAGTCCGCCTACCGCCGCATCCACTGCCGGGGTGGTACAAAGCAGACTTATTATGCAACTTCCATCGCTCCGCGGGGCACGCGACGAATAGTTGCTTCGCGCTCCAGCATGCTATTCAGGACCTAATTGACAATAAAGTCATTTTCATTCACACTCAATGGACGGAGTCAACACCAACACGAACACAAGCATCTGCCTCTATCCCTGATCCCCCTAGCATTGTTAGATAGCCTCTCCCTGAGCATGACCGTCCAAATGCTCTAGGGACCTCTGGGATCCATGCTCTCTTTCTCACCCCATCCAATGTTCCCACATTGGACCCTTCGGATTTGATTCAGGATTTGCCTACCCCGTTTCCACAGTCTTTGTATCATCTTTTTCTCGAAGGTTCAAGCTTCGCGGTGAATATGATCCAACTCACCGCCAGACCAAAATATCCAACAATCCCGTTAGCACACCCACCATCACCTAGTGCTCCAGCAATCCTGCTAGCACACTCACCCCTACCAACTACATCAGTGACCCTACTAGCACGATCCCCTCCATCTATGGCACCAGTCACCCTGCTAGTTCATCCCACCACACAGTCTCCCCAACCTGTATCCCTACCAATTTTACCAGATGCAAGCCTGCCCTTTGTTCGGCCAGAGCTAGTCACTAGGGCACCGGTGGTCGTTAATTTGACTCAGAATACCCATCGCATGCCCTATAACTATGCCACAGAGATGTGTGGTGAGATCACGTGTTCAGAGCGAGTATACAGGGTCCCACCATCCTGAGCCTAAGCAAACCTGACCTATTGTAGATCCACCACAGTTAGAAAGCCAACCAATAAAGCCCGCCACTGAGGAAGCCTTAACAAAGTCCTCTTCCACCATAGCCAAGCCTGTAGCCGACATCACTGCTCAACTTAAGAAGGTAAAGGCTGATATTTCCATTTGGGACTTGATTCACACTTCGGCCGAGCACCGAGAGGCCTTCCTTCGAGTTTTCCAGGCTACCCATGTAGCCCCCATTATAGAACCTGCAGCCCTCGAGACAATGGTAGGTATGATTTCCACACCCCAGGTTATCTCCTTCACATCCCAAGAATTACCCCCCAGCGGGGATCAATTACAACCAGCCATTATTCGTAACCATTCAGTTTAAGAACTTCCGCATTCGCCTTACTCTAGTCAATAATGGCGCAGGCGTAAATGTCTGCCCCTTACGTACAACAAGCAAGCTCGAATTCAAAGTCGAGGATATTGTGCTAGTGGTGAAAGGGATGACGTCGTTCGACAACACGCACCACGATGCGTTAGGCTTGTTGGTAATCCCTCTTTCATTGGTCCAGCTGAGTTTGACGTGCAATTCTACGTCGTGCATCTTGAACCTTTGTTTAATCTTCTGCTTGGGCGCTCATGGCTCTACAAGCATCAAGTCATCCCGTCGACTCTCCATCAAATGATAAAGTTCAGCTAGAGCGATAACATCGTTACCGTCATGGCTGAAAACTTTGAGAAGGAGAAGATAGATGCAGTGTCAACCTTGTTTTACCAGACTGTCTCCTTTGACTCCAAACCCTTAGATTTTCTATTCCGGGTTAATCGATTTGAGTAGGTTAATTTCATTCTCGAATTTGAACGTGGCAGCTACCCACTTGTCCGTAGCAACCCCTCCAAGATAGTCAAAAATTTATGTCGTCGCTGGGGATATGAGAAGGGGACACCTCTCAGGAAGTACGGTCAGGGGATCACGGAGCTTGTTGCCGTTGAGGAATGAAGAGATCGAGAAGGACTCGGTTATGAACAGTTGTGTCAAGAAGAAAATTCTCGACACTTGCGGAAATTGAAGCCAAACCACTCTCCCGCTTGCACTAACTTTGTTAGTGCAGGCATTCTCAGTCCAGGGCAGAGTCCAGACTCGGCGAAGCTAAAACAAGACATTTCGTCAAGTGCAGTTGAATGCATAAGCATCGAGGACTACTTGTCCGAAGAAGACGCAGAAGCAGTTTCGACTCCAGCCACCGCAGTATCGGTTCTAGCCACGACAGTTTTTGCTCCCACTGCAGTAACAGTTTCAGCCACCGTGGTTTCAATTCCACTATGGTTTTAGTTTCCACTGCAGTTTCAGCTCCCACCGCAATTCCAGTTCCAACCGTAGTCATAGTTCTAGCCATCGTGGTTTCGGTTCCAGCTGCCACAGTTTCAACTCCAGTCACTGTAGTATCAGTTCCAGCCATATCAGTTCCTGCCACAATCATGATGCCAGATATGACAGTTCCAGTTTCAACCATAACCACAGCTCCAGTCACTGTATCAACAGTAGTTCCAGCTTTTGCATCAGTTCCCACTACAACCTCAGTCACGACAGCAATCCCAGAGGCAAGCCATGAAGCCTTCGTTGGACATCATGTGATAGATCCTCTTTCCCAACACACTCCGATGCAAGTAATGCCCGCCCAGATCCAATTGTTGGCGTGGAGCACCGACCCTTGTGTAGTACCATTGACATCCACTAGTGATGGTCCAAAAAATGCATATTATGTGGATCCTGCATCTGACGAGGATGAGGGAGCAGTTGTTGAGGCACAGATGGACGAGGTGCTCCAAAGCATGGAAGTTTTGTTTAAAGAGCAGCTCGCCGTCGTGGCAGAGCATACCATAGATGAAGAGAGGCATCGGAAAGGCAAAGTAGCAATGTTCGAAGGAGCCTCTCCCTCGCCACAGCAAACCCAGGACCATTCCACTATCATGGTTTTGAAGGAAGAAGAAGAGACAGTTTACTATAGACCAGACGAGTTAAGCACTCAGCAGCCGGGAGGCGAGTCTAGATGGTACCAACAGCCCAAGCCCCACCTTATGTAAGGCGGGGGCCAAAAAAAAGACCCTAAGCTGAGCTCAGGGAAGAACGTAGGCGGCGCCACTCTAATCAGTCAGCAACAAGACAGTCGCCAATCAACAATACCCCTTGTAAATAGCAAAGAAAATCCCAAAAAATTAGAAAAACCAAAAAATTCAACAATAACTGAAGAAGCAGCAGTAGAGTGTCAAGAAACATTTGACTCGAGAGAGGATACAGAACGGGGTGACACAGAGATTGCTTGCCGCCAGTACAAGAATACGAGGGTTAGTGTAACTCTCCTTCGACGCCAAAAAAGCCAAGCATCATGGCAGATTTGCACCTTCGATACAGTAGATCCTACCTTCCAGAAAGAGATGTTGTCCGAGCTCGTGGCTTATGAAGTGGAGGATGACAATGGTGCACCTTGGGATGATGACGCGCTAGTGGAATTCCAACACCATGATAATGACCCAGAAGGCCCGAATATCCATGTGGAGGAGGAGACCGAGCTGGGGAACCTTGGGATCGCTGACGATATCAAAGAATTACGCATCAGTGCAAAGCTCACCCCGTAGTTAAGGGCAGAGTTCATCGCCTTCCTCAAGGAATACATAGATGTCTTTGCCTGGACTTACAGTGGCATGGTCGATCTGGATGTAGAGATAGCAGTACATAATCTGCCATTGAAGCCAGATGTCAAGCCCGTCAAGCAAAAGCTCAGAAGATGGCGACCCCAGTGGCTGCTTAAACTTAAGGAAGAAATTTAGAAGAAGCATAAGGTGGACTTCCATAAAGTCGTCTTGTACCCAGAATGGCTTGCAAACGTCATCCCCGTCCCAAAGAAGGATGGACGGGTTCGCATGTGCATTGATTATAGAGATCTCAACCGGACGAGTCCGAAGGACGACTTCCCGCTACCTCACATTGACATCCTTGTAGATAATACGACCGACCATAAAATGCTATCATTTATGGATGGATTCTCAGGCTATAATCAGATCAAGATGGCAGAAGAAGATATAGAGAAGACATCATTCATCAGCCCATAGAGAATCTTTTGCTACAAGGTGATGCCATTTAGGCTCAAGAATGCAGGGGCTACATATCTGAGAGCTATGATAGTGCAATTCCATGACCTCATGCACCAAGAGGTCGAAGTTTATGTTGATGATATGATAGCTAAATCCAAAGAGCCCGAGGATCACTTAGCCTGCCTGAGGAAGCTATTCGATCGTTTACGCAAGTACAAGCTCCACCTTAACCCTAGTAAATGTGCCTTCAGAGTTTCATCTGGCAAGCTTCTTGGCTACATCATCAACCAGAGGGGAATCAAGGTCGATCTAGATAAGACCCAGGCCATAATTGACGTGCCTCCCCCAACTACGGATAAAGAAGTCAGAGGACTGTTGGGTCGCTTGCAATATATCAGTCGGTTCATAGCATAGCTCACACCAATCTGCGAGCCGATCTTCAAGCTCCTGAGGAAGAATGCACAGATCGATTGGAATGAGGAATGTCACACAACCTTTCACAAGATTAAGCAGTTGTTAGCCAAACCTTCAGTTTTGGTCCCACTAAAGCCAGGACGGCCCCTACTCCTTTATTTATCCATAACCCAACATTCCATGGGAGCAGTATTGGTCCAACATGATGAATCTGGTCGCAAAGAAAGGGCGATATATTATCTGAGTAAGAAGTTTAATGATTGCGAGGCCAGGTACACTACCATAGAGAAGGTCTGCTTATCTCTAGTCTGGGCAGTCCAACGCCTAAGGCATTATATGATGGCATACCCAATCCTACTCCTTTGCCGCCATGACCCTATGAAGTATTTGCTCCAGAAGACGACGCTTGTAGGACGGTGTGTCAAGTGGCAGGTATTGTTGTCCCAATATGACATCACCTTCGTTACGCAAAAATCCATAAAGAGACAAGCAGTAGCAAACCATCTGGCTGAGCTACCTATACCAAAGTACCAACCCTTGTGGACTCAATTTCCAGATGAGGTTGTGTTGTTCGCCGAAGATAGTGATGATGAATCAGAGATGGCCAAGGAGAAGGATTAATGGCACTTATACTTTGATGGCACAGTCAATAAAAGAGGAATGGGCATTGACGCCATGTTGGTAGCCCCCTAAGGCCAGATGACTCCTTACGCAAGGAAATTAAATTTCAAATGCACAAATAATGAAGTTGAATATGAGGCGGGACTTCAGATGGCCTTGGAGCATGGTGTTCGCAAGTTACTTGTGCTTGGGGATGCCATACTGGTTATCGCACAGGTCAACGACGACTGGAAGACCAAGGATCAAAAGCTCATCCAATACTACGCCCATCTTATGAAGCTTGTGGCAGAATTCCAGGAGGTTCATTTTTCCTTTATGAATAGGGCCAAGAATGCCTACGCAGATGCCTTGACAACCTTAGCAACTTGGCTCTCGATACCAGAAGGTTGTGCAGTAGATGTGTCAGTTACATGTATGGGTCAATCAGCACACTACATGAGCATCGAAGAAGTAGACCCACAGGAAGAGCTCCCGTGGTACCATGATATTAAGGTTCTTTTGGAAACCGGGAACCTCCCTCCTCAAGTATCAGCAACAGAAGCAAGGACATTGAAGCGCTTGGCATCCAGCTATGTACTCGGGGCTAGCCATTTGTATAGGAAATCCTATAACCAAATGCTCTTGAGATGCTTGGATAAGAAGGAGGCCGATGCCGTCATGTTACAAGTCCATGCTGGGAAATGCCGGCCACACATGAATGGAGTTCTGTTAGCCAAGAAGATCATGCTACAAGGCTATTATTGGTCGACCATGGAGGCAGATTGTTGTCAGTTTGTGCGAAGGTGACACGCCTGCTAGATCCATGGGAATCTAATGCACGCTCCCCCGCAACAACTTCACAGTATGTCCTCACCATGGCCTTTTTCCACGTGGAGAATTGACGTTGTTGGTGCCATTCATCCAGCTCCATCTAATGGGCCTCGTTTCATTATGGTGGCCGTCGATTACTTCACGAAGTGGGTTGAGGCAGCGTCATACAAGACAGTTACTGCTGCAGTAATAGAGAAGTTCTTGAAGAATAATATCATATCCCGATATGGGGTCCCACACGCAATAATATCAGATAATGGGAAGAACTTTATAGCCAAAAGGGTTGAAGATTATTTACAGAATTTCCACATTAAGCATCACCGTTCTTCACCTTACCGCCTCCAGATGAATTGAGTGGTTGAGTCAGCCAACAAGAACATTACCAAGATACTAAAGAAGATGGCAGAGACTCACAATGATTGGCATGAAAAGCTTCCCTATGCATTGTGGGCATATCGAACTTCTATCCGAACATCCACAGGCGCCACACCATTTTATTTAGTGTATGGCATGGAGGCCGTGCTATTGGTCGAGGTGGAAATCCCTTCTTTGAGGATCTTGAAAGAAGCAGAATTAGAAGAGGCTGAATGGTTGGGTGATCGGTTCGCACAGTTAAATTTGATAGATGAACATCGACTACAGGCCCTACATCATGCTCAGTGTTATCAAAGGAGGAAGGCAAGATCCTATCAGAAGAAAGTTCGTCCCAGGGGCTTTGCACCCGGAGACTTGGTCTTACGAGCCATCCATCTCCCTGACTCTCGCAGTAAATTCAGACCCAATGGATGTGGCCCTTATATCATCAAACAAGTGTTCTCTAGGGGAGCGGTAATCCTCGAAGACATGGACCACATTGAGCAGTCATGGCCGGTCCATTCGTGTTACCTAAAGAAGTACTACCAATGATGGAGTGCCACATCCTTACATTGTAAAGCACTCTAGCTGCATTCACACATGTTTTATTCGTTCTATTCATGCATTTTTGCTTTTTCTCGAACTCATGTTTTTTTTCCTTTTGCACTCGTTACGCATGCATTGCATCAAAAAACACACACAAAAAAAAGAAATGAAAAAAAAACATGCATCCATGCATAAGTGCATCCGCATCAAAGTCCGATGATGAAAATCGGAACGGCTAGCCTGTTTGGAAAAGATTACGCCTCTTCAGTTGATACTACCTAGACCTTCTAGCAGGCGAGGGAGTCACCTCCCAACCATGGTCACGCGAAATGTCCAAACTCCCATGGGAACTTATACCTCCAGAGGGAAATAAAATGTTAGGAGCGAGCGTGAGTGTGAGCCAGAAGAAAAATAGACATGTCGACGAAGGCACAAAAGAAAAAAAAAGAGACAGAAGTCGAAGACAGAAGCAAGCCCTAATTGAGAGAGGCGAGTAGATCAACTCTACCCCAATCACATACCTTGGGGAAGAGTTGAAGCATGCTTCTAAAGAATCCAATTGACCAAAGGGACTAGCCACCCCTCACATACAATTCCAACAGTTCCCTCCAAATCTGGATGCCCATTACCCCCAAACAAGGGTTAGAGCGAGCCTACAAGCCTAAGAGGGAGAAAAGAAATGAGTCAAAAGTTAGAAAGTAGGTTAAGTCTCCAAGAGTTTGGCACGGAGCCTAACCTACTGAATTACCCATTTTAGAGAGCCACCAATAGCCTAGAAGTCCAGGTAGTGTCTTGTCAATCGAGGTCTTTCCCTCTTCTCATAACAGGCATGATTAGCGTTCCAAAGATCTGAGTGTGATATAATATGACACTACCATTCCTGCATTCATTATCATTCATTCACTTTGTAAGGTCGTGCTAGGTCTTAAGCTAGGGGCATGTCAATTGCTCTTTGGCTACAAATCTGGTAGAAGATATCGTACACCAAGGGCATGCCAGCTGCCTTTATGGTGACAACCCCCTTCGTCAATCAAGGGGATTTCAACTGCTCTTTGGCTAAAGATCTAGCAAGGGATACCGTACACCAAGGGCATGTCAGCTGTCTTTATGGTAACAACTTCCTTTGTCAACCAGGGGCATGTTTGTTGCCTATTGGTTGACCCACTTTGGGACAGTATCTTCATATAGGACACGCTGACCGCTCTGTTGCTCGAGCCCAAGAACGAGGACACTGGCAATCTTATCCCTCCAAGATCAGAACAGGATCTCTAGTAAATCCAAGAGAGATGAATCGCAAAACACGACGATTCATGGTGGAGTATTGGAGGGTTATAATCACAACTTTCAACCTCAGTCTTGTTCCTACAGAATTAGCAAGATCCTTTCCATGTCTTGTACATAGCTTCAGAGTAACCATTCCAGCTGTGTAAACAATCTCGTCGAATCGTACTGTATTCCTCTTGGGGTTAAGTGGAACGGTTGATTCCTTGAATACTCAATGTCGACTCTGTCACCAAACAATCTCGGTCATCAGGGTTTGATGGCTACTTCTCTCTAATTTGACACATGATCTGGTCTGGATGGTGGCAAGGATCATTTCTCGAGGCTTGGTGTAACCATGCCGGCGAGGAGATTCCGCAAATGAATGCGAAATCGGACGGCAAAATCACGTCGAAAAACACAAAACAAATGGAGTCGCCACCTAATCTATTATGGAAGACAAGGAAAACCATAACATGAAAAGTCAT
>JAMKQA010056718.1:0-27373 GCA_024699735.1 Posidonia australis | reverse complement strand
GGTGACATGGAATCCTCACCAGCTGCTTGAGGCCAGGTCGATCGCCTGTGGCCTGGGTGATGTGACCAATTTTGGAATGGAAAAATGCGGATTTGTGTGTGTGGACTAATTCCTAGCCCGGATTGTGACAATTTGTGCTTTTGGTTTTTAAATGATGTTTTGGGCTAGGAAACTAGATGAAATGATTTGTTTCTCCAGTGTTGAGAATAAAGGTTTATGAACGAGCATGAGGTTTTGAAAGAAAAGGAAAGAAAGTTTGAAATGCCATTGTTTTCCATGTTTTCTAGTTGAACTTATGGTTTTGGCAATGATAGTTGTTTGGCAATGGTTTTCAGTAGTTTTTAGCGTTGCTTTTGGTGCGCGTACTGGGTGACATTCCTGTCACTCACGCGTGTTTTTCCTTGTCCCCTTGTTTCAGGTGCTCAAGTTTAGGAGTACTCTAGTCTGGTGCATCTTTTTGAGCCACGTTTGCCGCACACAGGTCTGGGTGATTAGCTTTAATTATTTTATTTCTACTATTTAAATTCTTTTTGTTGTACTTGGGTAGTTCTTGTACTGTTGTGTAGCACTGGGGTGTTACACTTATGAAGAAGAGGATGATGACATGGATGAAAATAGTGAAACACCTGAATTCCTACCCCACTACAATGATCCAGAAGGGCCAAATATGCATGTCGAGGAAGAAACTGAATGGATCAACATCGATACAATAAAGGATGTCAAAGAGGTACTCATCAGTGCTAAGCTGTCACCACAGACAAGGGTAGATTTCATAGCATTTCTGAAAGAATACACAGATGTCTTCGCATGGAGCTATGACAACATAGTCGATTTGGATGTTGAAGTGGTGCTACACACATTACCTCTAAAGCCTACCAAGAGGCCAGTCAAGTAAAAACTCAGGAGATGGCGACCCCAATGGATCATGAAACTCAAGGAGGAAATCATGAAGTAGCACAAGGTGAACTTCCTCAAGGTGGTGTTATACATAGAGTGGTTAGCAAATGTTGTCCCAATGCCAAAGAAAGATGGAAAGGTCCGTATGTGCATCGACTATAGAGACCTCAATAAGGTGAGCCCCAAGGACGATTTCCCATTTCCTCGCATAGACGTCTTGGTGGACAATACAGTCGAACACAAAATGTTATCATTTATGGATGGCTTCTTAGGGTACAACTAGATCAGAATGGCTGAGGAGGATCTAGAGAAGACATCCATCATCACCCCATGGGGAGTTTTCTGCTATTGTGTGATGCCATATGGGCTCAAGAATGCCAACACTACTTATCAAAGGGCAATGACCGCGCTTTTCCATGACCTCATGCATCAAGAAATAGAGGTCTATGTAGATGATATGATTACCAAATCCAAAGAGCTTGAGGAACACCCTGTCCATTTGAGAAGGTTGTTTCACCACCTTAGATAGTACAAACTCCGTCTTAACCCCAACAAATGTATATTCAGGGTGTCTTCCGGCAAGCTTCTGGGATACATCATCAGTCAAAGGGGAATCGAGGTTGACCCTAGTAAAGCAAGAGCCATCATTGACATGCCTCCCCCTACATCTGAAAAGGAGGTTCGGAGTTTATTGAGCTGATTACAGCATATCAGTCGATTCATTGCGTAGCTTATTCCCAACTGTGAGCCTATCTTCAAGCTACTAAGAAAGAATGCGTAGGTTCACTGGAATGAAGAATGTCAAGCCGCCTTTGACAAAATCAAGCAACTCCTCACAAAACCTCCCATCATGGTCCCACCCACACTAGGACGACCTTTGTTGCTATACCTCTCCACCACTCAACATTCCATGGGCGTGATCCTTGGGCAACACGATGAGTCAGGATGTAGGGAGAGAGCCATCTATTACCTGAGAAAGAAGTTCAATGATTGCGAAGCCAGGTACAGTACCATTGAGAAGATCTGCCTATCCCTTGTCTGGGCCATCCAACCCCTCAAACACTATATAATGGCGTATCCGATCCTTCTCCTATGCTGACATGACCCCATGAAGTACATGTTCCAAAAGTCGACATTAGTGGGACGATGTGTGAAGTGGCAGGTGCTGCTATCCCAGTACGACATTACATTTGTCACACAGAAATCAATGAAAGGGCAAGCAGTAGTGGATCACCTAGCTGACTTACCACTACGAGAATATGAGCCTTTGCAGATGCAATTTCTAGATGAAGATATCCTATTAGCCATGGGAGATTCAGATTCTAAGGAGTTAGAAGACAGGTCCCAGTGGCATCCATACTTTGACAGAGCTGTTAACAAGAGGGGTAGAGGAATCGGTGCAGCATTGTCGACACCACAAGGATAGATGACTTCCTTTTATAGAAAGCTCACTTTCGAGTGCACAAACAATGAAACTGAGTATGAGGTATGCATCATGGGACTGCAGATCACATTAAAACATGGCACACGAAAGCTATAAGTACGTAGGGATGCCATGTTAGTCATATCCCAGATCAACGGTGACTAGAAAACTAAAGATCCAAAGCTCGTGCCATATCACGAATATCTCCTATAGCTCGTTAAGGAGTTTGAAGAAGTGCACTTTTCCTTCATGAGTAGAGCAAAAAATTCCTACGTAGATGCACTGGCAACCTTTGCCTCCTAGCTCTTAATACCTGAAGTGCGCACAATCGATGTATCAGTCACCTGAGTAGAGTAGCCCATCCATTGCATGAGCATAGAGGAGCAGACCTGTCAGTAGAGCTTTCATGGTATGACGACATTAAAACTTTCCTAGAATCAGGCAATCTCCCAACTAGCACCTCAGCAGTGGATAAGAAGACCATGGTGTGTCTAGCGTTAAGATATGTGTTGGGCAGAGGGCATTTGTACAAAAGATCATATAACCAGATGCTTTTGCGGTGTATCAATAGAAAGGAAGCTGATACCTTGATGCTTCAAATCCACGTTGGGACATGTGGCCCTCACATGAATGGAAGCAGATTGTTGTCGAATTGTGTGTAAATGCCACAACTGTCAGATTCACAGTAACTTCATACACGCTCCCCCTTAGCAGCTACACAACATGTCTTCACCATGGCCTTCCTCTACTTGGGGAATAGACGTTATCAAAGCCATCCATCCGACGTCATCCAATGGCCACAGTTACATTTTGGTGGCCATAGATTACTTTACCAAATGAGTGGAAGCAGCCACTTACAAGACTATCACAGCTTAGTCATAGAAAAGTTCATGAAGAATAACATCATAGCCCAGTACAGGGTGCCACACTCCATTATCTCAGACAAAGGCATGAATTTCATAACTCATGGATTAGAGGATTATCTGCAGAGCATTAAGATCAAACATCACAGATCCTCCCCATACCGCCCACAGATGAACAGTGCCATGGAGTCAGCAAACAAGAACCTGATCAAGATCCTAAAGAAGAGTGCCGAGACGCACAACGATTGGCATGAAAAGCTTCTCTATGTGCTATAGGCCTACAGAACTTCGGTCCGGACATCAATGGGAGCGACACCTTACTCATTGGTATACGGTATGGAAGCGGTCCTACCAGTCGAACTAGAGGTCCCATCACTCAGAATCTTGAGAGAGGCTAAACTAGAAGAAGCAGAATGGGTTGAGGATAGATGCATCCAGCTGAATCTGATTGAGGAGCGTAAACTACAAGTCATGCACAATGCCAATTGTTATCAAGGAAGAATGGCAAGATCATATTAGAAAATAGTTCGACCTAGGAGCTTCATACCAGGTGATCTGGTTTTGTTGGCCATACATCTCCTTAACGGTCGAGGCAAATTTTGACCTAACCGGCATAGTCCTTATATCATTAAACAAGTCTATTTAGGAGGTGCAGCAATCCTTGAAGACATGGATAGCGTCGAGCTATCCGAGCTAGTCAACGCATGTTATCTAAAGAAGTACTACCAATGAGCGGAAGACGTGTATCCTTGCCTTGCAAAGTATCCTTTCATCATGCATCATCCACCATTTCATCATGCATATTTCAAAAATAAAAAGGCAATCCATGCGCATCCAATCCACAACATTTGCTTTTGAGCATAGTAATAACTGCATGCATCTATGCATAAATGCATTAGCATCATATCTCGATGACGAAAATTAGAATAGCTAGCCTAGTTGAGAAGGGTCTATATCTCCTCAGTTGATACTACTCAGACACTCTAGTGAGCGAGGGAGCCACCATTCAACCATGAGTAGGCGAAATGTCGAAACTCCCATAGGGACTTACACCCCCAGAGGGAGATAAAAGGTTAGGAGTGAGCATGAGTACGAGCCATAAGAAAAATAAACATATCCACATGGGCACGAAAAAAATAAGGAGACAGAAGTTGTCGACAAAAGCTAGCCCTAAAAGAGAGAGGCAAATAGGTCAACTCTATCCCTATCACTTACCTTGGGGAGGAGTTGAAGCGAACATCCGAAAAGCCCAAATGACTAAAGGGTTTAGCCACCCCTCTCACATAATGATAGCAGCCTCATCTAAATCCTGATGCCCGTTACCCCCAAGCAAGGGTTAGAGCGAGCCTACAAGCCTAAGAGGGATAAAAGAAATGAGCCAAAAGTCAAAAAAGTAAGTTTAAGTCCCCAAAAGTTTGGCACGGAGCCAATCCCACATGAATCACACATTTCGGAGAGCCACCCACAACCTAGAAGTTTTGGTAGTGTCTCGTGAATTGAGGTCTTCTCCTCTTCTCATAGCAGGCATAATTAGCATTCCAAATCCTAAGGGTGATACAACATGACACTATCATTCCTGCATGCATTATCGTTTGTCCATTTTGCAAGGTCTCGCTAGGTCCTAAACTAGGGGCATGTCAGCTACTCTTTGGGCAAAGATCTGGCAGAGGATGTCATATACCAGGGGCATGTCAGCTGCCTTTATGGTAATAACCTTCCACATCAACCAGGGGCATGTAAGCTACCCTCTTGATTGTCCACTTTTTGGGACAGTATTTTTGTGCAGAACATGATGTTTGCTCCATAGCTCGAGCGCAAGTTCGAAGATAACTACAGCCATATCCCTCCATGATCAGAACAAAGTCAGAATATTAGTACACTCCCAGTCAACAAGTGAGAACATAGTCGATAAGCCAATGCCAAAGTCAAACTCCCCAGAGGTCATTCAGCAACACGATAGTGAGCCTAGAGAATTGTCGGAAATCATCCAGCAAGTCCACCTTATTCGAGGAAGAAACAATGCCTTCGTGAAACATTTATCCAACCAAGCCCCACGTATCAGTGTAAAATTCTAGCAATGGTTTACTCGGATCAACCATCATCGTCCTACAGCACTGATAGTGTCAAGTGGATGAGCAAAATATTGACACAATAAAACAGGCAAGCTACAGACAAGACAAACCTCCTAGCTAGCAAGCAAGTTGCAGATTGCCCTTATCCTTTTTTTTCTTGTGAATCCTCTAAGTCCAGAGGAGATCTGAGTTGCTGGATCCTTGAACCCTAGGACCAGCCTTTATTCTTTTCTCGTGACTCCTTTAAGTTCAGAGGAAATCTGAGCTATTGGTTCCTTATATCAGAGGACCAGTCCTTATCCTCTTGCCTCGTGACTCTTCTAAGTCTAGAGGAGATCTGAACTGATGGTTCCTCATATCCTAGGACTAGCCTTTATCCCTTTTTCTCGTGACTCCTCTAAGTCTAGACGAGATTCGAGCCGCTAGTTCCTTGAAACCTAGGACTAGCCTTTATCCCTTTTTCTCGCGACTCCTCTAAGTTCGGAGGAGATTCGAGCCACTGGTTCCTTATATCCTAGGACCAGTCTTTATCCTCTTGCCTCGTGACTCCTCTAAGTCCGGAGGAGATCTAAGTCACTGGATCCTTGAATCCTAGGACCAGTATTTATCCTCTTGCCTCGTGACTCCTCTATGTCCGAAAGAGAACCAAGCCGTTGGTTCCTTATATTCTAGGATCAGCCTTTATCCCTTATTCTTGTGACTCCTCTATGTCCGAAGGAGATCCGAGCTACTGGTTCCTTGAATCCTAGGACCAGCCTCTATCCATTTTTCTTGTGACTCCTCTAAGTTTGGAGGAGATCTAAGCCACTGGTTCCTTATATCCTAGGACCTGTTCGTATCCTCTTGCCTCGTTACTCCACTAAGTCTGGAGGAGATCTAAGTCATAGGATCATTGAATCCTAGGACCAGCCGTTATCCCTTTTTCTCGTGACTTCTCTAAGTTCAGAGGAGATCTGAGCCACTTGTTCCTTATATCTTAGGACAATTCTTATCCTCTTGCCTCATGACTCCTCTAAGTTCGGAGGAGAACTGAGCCGCTGGATCCTTAAATCCTAGGACCAACTTTTATCCTTTTGTCTTATGACTCCTCTAAGTCTATAGGAAATCCGAGTCGCTGGTTCCTTAAATCCTAGGACTAGCCCTTATCCTATTTTTTCTAGTGACTCCTCTAAGTCCAGAGGAGATCCAACTTGCTTGATCCTTGAATTGTAGAACCAGCCTTTATCTGTTTCCCTCATGAATCCTCTAAGCTAGGAGAAGATCTGAGTCATTGGATCCTTGAATCCTAGGACTGGCCTTTATCCTTTTCTCATGACTCCTCTAAGTCCGGAGGAGATCTGAGTCGCTGGTTCCTTATATCCTAGGACCAGTCCTTATCCTCTTGCCTCGTGACTCCTCTAAGTCTGGAGGAGAACTAAGCTGCTGGATCCTTGAATCTTAGGACCAACATTTATCCTTTTGTCTCGTGACTCCTCTAAGTTCGGAGGAGATCCGAGTCACTAGTTCCTTGAATCCTAGGACCTACCCTTATCCTTCTTTTTCTTGTGACTCCTCTAAGTTCAGAGGAGATCCGAGTCGTTGGATCCTTGAATCTTAGGACGGGCCTCTATCCTTTTCCCTCGTGACTCCTGTAAGTCTAGAGGAGATCTGAGTTGCTTGATCCTTGAATCCTAGGATCAGCTTTTATCCTTTTCCCTTGGGACTCCTCTAAGTTTGGAGGTGATCCAAGTCGCTGGTTCCATGAATCCTAGGACCAGCCTCTATCCTTTTATCTCGTGACTCCTCTAAGTCCGGAGGTGATCTGAGTCGTTGGCTCCTTGAATCCTAGGACCAGCCTTTATCCTTTTGTCTTGTGACTCCTCCAAGTCCGGAGGAGATCCGAGTCACTGGTTCCTTGAATCCTACGACCAGCCTTTATCCTTTTGTCTTGTGACTCCTCTAAGTCTAGAGGATATCCGAGTTGTTGGTTTCTTACATTCAAGGACCAACCTCATCCCACTTCGTTTTTGGGCTGACAACCCTAACTATCCAATGATGAGTCTGTCAACTCATCACATGGCTGATAACCCTAACTATCTGGTGATGAGTCTATCAATTTATCACATGGTTGGTAACCCTAACTAGAGGAGTCACGAGACATCATCACCTTCACTTGTTAAACCTTAGTAGCCATTGTCCACGTGTTTGGAATACACGCACGTAAGGGGGATAGGAAAAGAGAAGGTGGCAGGTTGTTTAGGTTGTTAAGAAGTTGTTTAGGTGGTTATGGTTTTGTTTAAGTGGGTTGTTACGGTGGTGGGTTGTTACGGATTCAGTTGGTGTTTGTTGCAGCTAGTGGTCTTTCTTGGCTATAAAAGGGGACTGACGGTGAACTGAAGGGGGAGGAGAAGGATTCTTTGGCTGGAGAAAGGGGATCTTGAAGCTCCCATGCTCGTCGAAGTTCATTGAACCCAATCGACCTCATCGGCTGGAAGGGAAGAAGAGAGGAGGGAAGGATGCTGGAGTAGGACCAGTTCACTTCATCGTCCTCCTCACCCCTCGAAAGTCCCCTACAAGCTCCAGCTCCTAGTGCCGCTGAACTCGAGCTGGAGAGACCATCATCATCGGAGAAGACACTGAAATTAGGTAAGTTTCTCCACATCTTTGTGGCATGCATGCATCAGAGTAGCTCCTAGGTAGGCATCTCTTTGTTATCCGTCATCCAGGAGGCCGTACCGCTGTGAGTAAGAGAGAGAGAGCGTCAAGAAAACTAGATCGTCGCCGGAACAACACCACAGTGAGCTGTGCCATGCAGGGAGTAGAGGAGGGAGCCTGAAGACCTCCAAGATACCAATCACTGGTCCCCCAT
The DNA here is from genome assembly GCA_024699735.1 of Posidonia australis. Classification (NCBI taxonomy): domain Eukaryota; kingdom Viridiplantae; phylum Streptophyta; class Magnoliopsida; order Alismatales; family Posidoniaceae; genus Posidonia; species Posidonia australis. The sequence goes on along the minus strand of JAMKQA010056718.1, from coordinate 19,270 downwards.
CCACCCTCTGACCACTTGCGACCACCAGTTGCCCTTGACAGGCGCCTTTGGTGTAATTAAGCTCGAGTAGGAGAAGACACCGTCGTCGGAGACGACGACTGGTGGTGAAGCACAGCCGGACTATCAACTCATCGCAGCGTCTCATTGGCCCTAAGGAACGATCCTCAGTGCTTCCTCAACGCTTCGGAGTGGCAAGAGCTCTGTTTCGAGCCCAAGGCAGCCTTCCCAGCCAAGCTCGTCGGAGATTGCAGTGTTGGCGGCGAGATCGATTGAGTGAAGCACCTATTCGTTCCTTCTCGCATCCATGCCCTCGTACGCCTTCCACTTCTCCTCCTCAACCCTCCAAAAGTCCCAGACAATCACGCCACCACCTCCAGTAGCTCCTTTCTTCTCCGACGCCGTCGCTAAACTGCTCCGACGGCAAGGGAGGTGGGAGGCCCACTCCTGTTGCTCGATCCGAGATCCAAATTGTTGGATCTCTTCCCCTCTTTCTCCTCTTACTTCCCATGGGGTTTGATCTTAGATCAGGCCATGGGATAGCCCTCTGGTACCCCTCCGGTGGTTGTCGACGGCAGTGCTCCGTCGGCAGTGGACGTCGACTCTTTTTTCCTTTTGAAAAAATGAAAAATAATTTTCTTTTAATAAAACTTTTATAACTTTTGATTTGTTAAATTTAGGTCCTTTTTTTATTACAAATACGTCCTTCTTCTTACGTTCAGGTCGCTGCTCATTTTTTCTAAAATCGTTTGAATAAAGTTTTAACAGAAAATATTACAATGTGCCCCCTGAATTTTCATAATAATGTTTTCCAGGCTTTAAAGCTTAATAAAAACTCCCCAGAGTTTCTTTTCATGCATTCAAGTCCAATATTTTTGCATAAAGAACCCTGAGCTTTTCCAAAACTCTTCTAAATGAATAATTCTCTGGTTAAATTGCATTTAAACCCCTGATTTTCATTAAAATAACACAGAATGCATATTTCTTTGGTTAATTTGTATTTTAGCCCCTGAACTCTTCTGAAACTGTTCTGAATTGTTGTTTCTCTAGTGAAATTACATTTTAAGCCCCTGAACTTCACAGAAACTCTTCTGAATGCCTATTTCTCTGGTTAAATTGCATTTTAGCCCCTGAACTTTATAGAATTCAGATTGAATATCTGTTTTCTAGGGTAAATTTACTGTTTTGCCCTTGAAACTTTTTGAGACTTTCCTGAATCCTTTTTCCTGCATATTTTACCTTGAATTTCCACTGAATTGCATTAAATGCATGTTTTAGTGGCAGAATTGCACTTTAACCCCTAGGAACCTTCAATTTGACTGAAAATGCACATATTTGCATATCTGACTCCAGATTTCTCCAGAATTACATGACATGTGTTTTTCTTTGTATTTTTGACGATTTAGGTCCAGAAATTCAGTTTTCATTCAAAATTTGGGTTTTTACACAAAGGCCCCTGGAATTCTTATTTTCACACTCACACATACATTTTGCACATTTTGTCGCACTTTTTCATGCAATTTTCTTGCCTTTTCATCTTTACTTTGTGCACGCTTTTCCAACTCTATTCGAGCTTGGTTTTCTCACCATTTCCCGGATTCTTTCCGATTTTCATGTCATTTGATTTGGTTTGGTTTTCTATCGCTCGAGGGCATACAGTAAAAGGCTTATCAAAGCTGGCATTGTCCCAAATGTGGATTATTTTCTCATTTTTATTTTCTCGGATTTATCTAAATTTCCGCTGGTTTGCGTGACGCTTTCCGAGAATTTCTCGTTTTTTCATTATTTTCTTCATCGCCCAAGGGCGTTCAATAAAGCGGCATTCTCAATGCCTACATTTGACCCTCGGATTAACTTTTTCCCTTTTATTCATTTCTTGTCTTTGATTTGGCATGTTTTCAAGTTATCTTTAGCATGAGCATTTATAATAAGCAAGCACATGCCGATTAGACCATTGGCAAGTAGGAAACCTAGAAAGACAGAGTTTTCTCGGGCGCATGGGGGTGCCTAACCCCTTCCCCATGCATAACCAGAATCTTTACCCTTTCTCTGGCCCACATTCATTTGTGCGTTATATCCATTAGGCACAGAGCACACATGTTTTCTGCATCTTGTTTGCTTCTTGGTTTTCTTGTGTGTTTGGTTTTCCTAGTCTTCCCATTAAAAGACTAGGTGGCGACTCCTTTCCTTATCCTCTCTCATCTTTCCTTGGTGTCTCCGAGTCTAGTCTTCTTTTCCAGATTCACCATCATCTCCGTGACCATATCGGGTCTCCTCGAGTGCTTCCACGCACCCGGTAGAGGAGAGTCGTGCAGGGTTCCACCAGCATGGTCACAAGAACTAGCGACTCTACTAGAGATAACCAGATTCTAGCTTTCATTCTGGTCTCCTCACTTGTCTTTGGTTTGTATACATTGTGCTTGCTTGCTTATTCTATTAGCTTGTAAATATTTGACTGAACATGCCTTTTTGCCTTCTTTACACTGTTGCTATGCCACCGCACATGCACATGACTTAATTCATGCTTTGTTTGTTAATACTTGCTTTTATTCACCTACTTGTGAGCACTACACCAGCACATGCCATGTTGCCTGCTGATTGACTTTTAGATGCCATGATTGTGTGTTTTTTCCTTTTATTTGAATTTGCCATGATAAGGAGAGTAGAGAGGTGTTTGCCTCCCTATCTGGTTAAAATAAAACACACAACTCAGATGAACAAATAATAAGGCGTAACTAGAGACAAATGCTCACAATTCCCTTGTGGTTTAATAAAACGCAAGTAAAAGACTCAAAAGAATATTGCATGAATGATCATTTTAGAAAGCATGCATCTTCTCCCCTGACTCCACCCACAGTCTGCGAAGGACCTTGTCTGGGGTCATGTCGGTGCTAGTAGAGGGTACAGCTCCATGCTACTGCAGGAGACGAGGCCACCAACGCACCACTCGTTCACTACCAGTGCTCCGGCCAGGATTTAGAACGGGAACCTACTTTTCTGACCAGAGTCAAAACCCAAACCCATGAGTGCGTCCTATGTGGTCAACCCCATATGGGACATGCATTGTGAGAGAGTGCACTTTAGGGCATTCATCTACATTTTGTGTCATGACATGCCACTTTAATAACTCGCATTTGTCTTTGCGTCGTTGTCCAGATTCTGATACCTGTTTCTCTTGCCTGTTTTCTCAGGTACATTGTTGCGAGGTCCTCAGCTAGGAGCTCGAGTGTCTCCATCGCGGGCGGCCTCCTGTGGTTGTTTCTCCTGCCATTTTCGAGCTATTGGTCACTTTTGACAGTAGTTCATCTTAGAGCTCGTGCATTTGTCCTTTGTCGCAGCTCCCTTCATATTCGCTTGCGATCAGCCATGGCCCAACTGACTAGCGAGCCCCCTATTGTTGTCCCAGAGGAAATCCTAGATTCGATTCCTCCATCTTTCACTTCTCTTGATTTCCCTTCCCTCCATACATTCCGTTTCGGAGTTCAAGGGAACTCTGAACCAACTTTGGGGCATTCGTAGGAACTCATCACTCAAGAGCTTGTCACTGAATCCATTGCGATGATCTCTACACAAGTTTTGGAAGTGCCAGATGCACCTCCTTCCTTGGGCTTTCCTGTTCCAGGAATTCAGTCAACTGCGGCTACTTCAGCCATAGGGTCCGTCCCTTTCCTGCTCTTGCCTTTTGACCCATCCATCGGTGTTTTTTCTGCCATGCAACCATAGCATCTGTTGGCTCTTGCAAAGAGGATGCAGTGCATGTCTCTCTATCTTGGTCCTACTTCTGCTCCTTTTCCCTTAACCCCTAAGGTTCTGATGCAGACCACCTTAGCATTGTAGGCTCATTCCACATCACCATCGCCCATACCATCGCCTCGGCTCTTCACTACTCTGGCGATGAGGGCATCATCTTTTCCTCCTACACCCTCACTACACTATGCACAGCATGTGACTCCATCACCTGGTGGCCAGCCATTTGGGTTGGCCGGGGAGCAGTATGCCTCAAGTTCTTTGCGTGGAATCGTGCGGGCACAGCAACTATTGCTCCCTCACACTACATCATGCACGACACAGCATGCAATCCATTCATTCCCTTTGCATCAAATTCAGGCTCATCCACGCATGACATCTTTACACTCAGCACCTACGCACAGGTATGCTAGCCCTTACGCCTTGACACCAAGAGGCGTTAAGGTGGATCCGGAGGAGCGCACACGCGCGATCCATACGACATACATGGAACCCGCATCAGCTGCTCCTGCCTTGTCAGCAGCAACTTCAGGCGCTCTCCTACCAAGGATCAGTGATCTGGAAAGAGCACTTCGACAAGTGCAAGGCGGGGAACACCAGTCCTACCAATTCTAGGACCTCTGCTATTTTCCAGAGGCAACACTCCCCTTAAATTTCCACATCCCAGAATTTGAAAAATAGAATGGTAGTGGCTACCCAATATCTCATTTGAAGGCGTATTGTGGAGACCTCGCACAACTTCAAGGCGATGAAAGGCTTCTGATCCGCTTGTTCCAAAAACGTTTGACACGGCCAACACTTAGATGGTTTACATCCCTCTACATGGCCTCTATCAGGACTTGGAACGACCTCTTTAAGGCATTCCTGGAGCAATCCACCTTCAACCTTGACTTGGTCCCTAAGCGAGAAGATCTTGTCGCAATCCGGCAGGTCCCCCACGAATCATTTGGGAAGTACGTCGGTCATTGGCATACACTAGCCTCCCAGATCAAGAATAGGCCCTCAGAGGAGGAGTCTATCGAGATCATTATAAAAGGAGCAAACCAGCGACTAGAGCCCTGCTCAGCATTCAGTCCATCACTACTTTTGCATCTCTGATTCAGGCTGGCACTCGCGTGGAGAATTTCCTGAAAGGTGGGAACTTCCCTACACTCTCTACATTCGCCAAGCAGGCCACTCCTTCTGGTAACAGCTTCAACAACAACACTGACAACACCAGCAATGTCAAGAGGGCAGTCGTTGCTTTCATCAAGCCTTCCAAGAAGCCTACTAGAGTGGCGAGCCAGCCTAATCGGAACTAGTTAGCATTTGCACCTAATTCTCCACACACCACATACACACACTCCACAGTTGAATCAGTGCATCACGTTGCACCGGTTCGACAAAAACAACAATCTAAGCAAAGGCACAGTCGTCACACTGAAAGTGACTTCACTCTGCTCAGAAGGCCACTGAGTGCCTTCTTCCCTTAGATTGTGTCACTTCTACGACTCCCAAATCCTCGTCCGCCACCAAACCCACTCCCAAAGTGGTATGATGCAGGTGCGCACTGCGATTATCATCGGGCCCTGGGACACTCGACTGATAATTGCCACACTCTTCGAGATGTTGTTCAGAGCTTGATCGACAAAGGAGCTATTGTCGTCAACACGCAGGAGGAAATGCCCACACCCACACCAACATCTGCACACCCTAGTATAGCCAACCTCTCCTCATCTTAGCCTGCAAGCTTTGAGGATGTTTGAACTTCGGGGGTTTTCCTTTCCTTTTTCTTCTCCCAGTTCTTTTCCTAGCGAATCCATAGGGCCTCTTTAGCCTAGTTTGTTCTTTTGTCTTTTTTGCAACATTCACATATGTCACTCTAGTTCTGGTTCCTCTCTTGCCTAGTTTGTTCTCCAGTCTCTTCTCAGTTCTATTTGGCGAAACTCAAGTGTGCCATTCTTGTTTTTGTTCCTCTATGGGGGGTCCACCCTAAAGTTTTCCAGTTTGCCATGCACCAATCTAACCCAGCATGTTCAAATACCCTGGATCAAGTGGGTGACAACTGTCACAGCGGATATCAACTTCGACAGAGACGCAGTCCTAATGTCACCATTAGATTCAACATTCACATGGACAGCCTCAGTTCTAATAATGGTTTGATGGCTTCAGATGCACCTGCCATGATTCCAATTTCCAGCGGCATAGCAAGGAGTTACTATGAACCCCAATGGCGTTGACAAACAACAACATCAAGGACCAGAGATGTATCCTTTTCCTGTGTTTCCTTTGTTTTCTTTTTGCATTACCATATAACAAAACACAAAAATAGAAAAAGCACAAAAGATAAAAAAAATAGAAAAAGAAAAACATAAAATAGAAGACAAACATCAAGAACAATTAGAAGGGTAGTTTGCTTGTCGATATCATTCTGCCCGATGATGAAAATCGAAAAAGTTCGCCAATGTCAGAATGGATTATGCCTCCTCAGTTGTCACTACTCAAATGATCAAATTAGCAAGGGAGCCACTGAACATCTAAGCCGGATGAAATGTCCAAGCTCCGCAAGGATCCTACACCTCCAAGAGGGAGATAAAATGATAAGGGTGACTGAGAGTGTGAGCTAGAAAAGAAAACATACATTTGCAAGGGCATAAAAGAATAGAGAAGACAGAAGGCGAAGACAGAAGTCAGCCCAAGAGTGAGAGGCATGTGTTGTAGTTCTACCCTTACCATACCTTGGAGAGGAGTCGGAGTATGTGCTCAGTAAAATCATACCTTTGAGGGACTGACCCACCATCTTGCAATAAAGGCCTCGTGAATAGATCGAGCGCTTAATACCTCCAAGACAAGGTTAGAGTGAAACCACAAGTCTGTGAGGGAGTAAAAGAAAAAAACAATGATGTGGAAAAGGAAAATGTAGGTGCAGGACCTTAAAGAGTTTGGCATGGATCCAGGTCTATCACAATACCTTACAGCGAGTTCGAATGCCACCACTACTCAACGAGTGCCACCTAACGACTTGCAAGTCTCTGTAGTGGCAGTTGAGTCGAAGATGTCATCCTCCTTTAACAGGCATACAACTTTCCAACCTAACTGAGGGCAAACATACAACTGAACTAAGCAAACAAACAATCTAGGTAGTGAACTCATAACAAGCACCTAGTCAACAAGACATGCATTTCTTGATCAAACAAAAAGGTCATTCTTAAATAACTAGATTGCTCACAACAATAGAGTCCACCACAATAGTCATAATCATCATAGTTTTGCTTTGATGATGTCTTTTTGTTTGCATATGGACATGTTCCACAAGAGTTCTTGCAGAAACCTTCAGCTAGGGGCATTTCAGCAGCTCAGTGGTTAAACAACATAAACAGCAAGAACACAGCTACAGTGTAATTGAACAAGAGCCTTCGACTAAGGGCATGTCAGTTGCTCTTTGGTCAAAAGTCACATATCATGCGCCTGACAGAACATCAATTTGCTATGTAATTGAACTAGAGCATTCTACCAGGGGTATGTAAGCTACTTTGTGGAAAGGAGGACTACCTTGAGAACGCTCGGTGCGAATTATTGTCCAAACGATGGTCAGGTGCACGTTCTCATAGAGAAGTGACATTCATAGTGGCTCCTACAAAATGACAACCACAACAAGACATTACAGCGAGTCAAGCATCCGATCTGGGGCATTGTTGGCATGTCAGAAACACTCTGAATTCGCGATGGCATTGAGCATAGACAACAGATCCTTTGCTACTTCGACTAATATTACCCACAGCGACGATGATCAAGGGTGCATTGGTACTTGAATAAGATCTCCATGGCAAACTTCTGTTGGCTAAACCAATTCTCTGGACCCCCCATCATTCCTTTGTTCCCTTCTAGCAACAACATCTTTAGCTTTCTGATACCAGGGGCATGTCAGTTGCCTTTTGGTATTGTTCTCTTGATATCAGTATTATGTTATTTGCCCTCTTAGTATCTCTCTGGGCTGTTACCGACAGCCTCTCGGTTGACATGTCCGCTCTTCAGATTTCCGAACCATCATTGTCTACTTCTCGGATGATGTGTTCGGTTGTCCTCCCCCTGGACTGTCACCGACAGCCTCTCGGTTGGCGTGTCCGCTCTTTGGATTTCTGAACCATCACTGCCTGCTTCTCAGATGATGTGTTTGGTTGTCCTCCCCCCGGACTGTCACCGATAGCCTCTCGGTTGGCGCGTCCACTCTTCGGATTTCTGAACCATCACTGACTGCTTCTTGGATGATGTGGTTGGTTGTTTTCTCTCTGGACCGTCACCAACAGCCTCTCGGTTGGTGTGTCCGCTCTTCGGATTTCCGAACCATCATCGACTACTTCTCAGATGATGTGTTTGGTTGTCCTCCCTCTGGTCCATCACTGACAACCTCTTGGTTGGCGTGTCCACTTCTCGAATTTCCGAACCATCACCGCCTACTTCTCAGATGATGTGTTCGGTTGTCCTCCCCCTGGACTATCACCGGCAGCCTCTCAGTTGGTGCGTCCGCTCTTCGAATTTCCAAACCATCATCGACTACTTCTAGGATGATGTGTTTGGTTGTCCTCCCTCTGGACCGTCACCGACAGCCTCTCAGTTGGCGTGTCCACTCTTTAGGTTTCCAAACCATACCTGCCTGCTTCTTGGATGATGTGTTTGGTTGTCCTCCCCCTGGACTGTCACCGACAACCTCTCGGTTGGCGTGTCCAAATCTCGGATTTTCAAACCATCACCGACTGCTTCTCGGATGATGTGTTTGGTTGTCCTCCCTCTAGACCGTCACCGACATCCCACTGGTTAGCATGTCCGCTTCTTGGATTTCCTAACCATCATCGCCTGCTTCTCGGATGATGTGTTCGGTTGTCCTCCCTCTAGGCCGTCACCAACAGCCTCTCGGTTGGCATGTTCTCTTTCTGGATCTCCGAACCATCACCGCCTACTTCTCGGTTGATGTGTTTGGTTGTCCTCCCTCTAAGCCATCACCGGTAGCCTCTCGATTGGCGTGTCTGCTCTTCAGATTTCCGAACCATCACCCTCTGCTTCTTAGTTGATGTGTTCGGTTGTCCTTCCCCAGGACCATCACTGACTGCCTCTAGGTTGGCGTGTCCACTTTTCGGATTTCCGAACTATCACCGCTTGCTTCTCGGTTTATGTGTTCGGTTGTCCTCCCCTTGGATCGTCACCTACAACCTCTCAGTTGACGTGTCCGCTTTTCGGATCTCCGAACCATCTCCACCTGCTTCTCAGATGATGTGTTCTTTTGTCCTTCTCCAAACCAACACCGCCTGCTTCTTGGTTGGCTAATTCGTTTTTCTGCTCTATCTTCTTTCGCCAGATGTTTTCTTTGGTTCTTGTGTCAAGTCATTCTTGGGCTGGTATCCCAAACTACCCGGGCAATCCCTGTGATGCCTGATGGATTCCCCACTCTCTTTGTTTCTTTCCTCCTTTGGGCTAGTAGCCTGAACTACCCATATGACTTCCGTGATAGTCACTTCTCGGTTGGCCAGCACCGTGAGTCATGTCCGGTGCTTTTCTCGACAAGTGTGATAACCAGTCATGTCTTTTAGGAGCTGATTGATCGTCAACTTGTTAGTATTTGGTCATTTGTTTTGTTTCTTTACTTGGCTTTGGCTATGGTGACAGGACCTCAGGTGCATCCACCGACTGGTGACTGGTTGCAGTTAACTGACTCTTTCTTGTGGCTTCGGGTGGGGAGTCTTTGTCAACCCTGAGCATCGGTCTCTGTTCCATTCGTCCTCCGACCTCGCTCACGGAGGGGCATCTGTAGACACCCCAATGAACTCAAACCCAAGTTTAGCCCACCAAGGCCCATTTAATTCCATTAGGCCCATGAAAGCCCATGAAGGCCCATTTAGATCATGAAAACCCACTAAGGCTCATTTAGGCCCATTAAGGCCCACTTAGGCCCATTAAGCCTAGGAAAGCCCATGAAGGCCCACCAAAGCCCATGAAGGCCCACCAAAGCCCATGAAGGCCCACTAAAGCCTATGAAAGCTCATTCAAATCCACCATAACACCAAGGCCCACCAAACCCCACTTAGGCCCATAATACTTCAACCTATTTCTTCTTCTTCTTCTTCTTCTAAACTAACCAGCCATCATCACCTTCACTTGTTAAACCTTAGTAGCCACTGTCCACGTGTCTGGGTTCCATGCACGTAGAGGGGATAGGAGAAGAGAAGGTGGCAGGTTGTTTAGGTTGTTAAGAAGTTGTTTAGGTGGTTATGGTTTTGTTTAAGTGGGTTGTTAAGGTGGTGGGTTGTTACGGATTCAGTTGGTGTTTGTTGCAGCTAGTGGTCTTCCTTAGCCATAAAAGGGGAATGATGGTGAACTGAAGGGGGAGGAGAAGGATTCTTTGGCTGGAGAAAGGTGATCTTGAAGCTCCCATGCTCACCGGAGTTCACTGAACCAAATCCACCTCATCGGCTGGAAGAGAAGAAGAGAGGAGGGAAGGAGGCTGGAGCAGGACCGGTTCACTTCATCGTCTTCCTCACCCCTCGAAAGTCCCCTACAAGATCCAACTCCCGGTGCCGTTGAACTCGAGCGAGAGAGACCATCATCACCAGAGAAGACACTAAACTCAGGTAAGTTTCTCCACCACTTCGTGGCATGCATGCATCAGAGTAGCTCCTAGGTAGGCATCTCTTCGTTATCCTTCATCCACAAGGCCGTGCCACCGTGAGAAAGAGAGAAAGAGCGTCATGAAAACTAGATCATCGTCGGAACCGCACCATAGTGAGCTATGCCATGCAGAGAGTAGAGGAGGGAGCCTGAAGACCTCCAAGACTCCGATCACTAGTCTCCCATCCACCCTCCGACCACTCGCGACCACCAGTTGCCCTTGTCAGGTGCCTCTAGTGTAACTGAGCTCGAGCATGAGAAGACACTGTCATCGGAGATGACGACTGGTAGTGAAGCACGGCCAGACTCTTCGCTCATCGCAGTGCCTCTTTGGCCCCTGAGGAATTATCCTCAGTGCTTCCTCAATGCTCTAGAGTGGCAAGAGTTCCGTTTCGAGCCCAGGGCAGCCTTCCCAGCCAAGCTTGTCTGAGATTGCAGTGTCGGCGGCGAGATCGATTGAAAGAAGCACCTATGCATTCCTCCTCACGTCCATGCCCTCGTATGCCTTCCACTTCTCCTCCTCAACCCTCCAGAAGTCCCAGACAATCACACCACCCCCTTCAGGAACTCTTATCTTCTCCGGCGTCGTCGCCAGACTGCTCCGACAGCGAGGGAGGTGGGAAGCCCACTCCTGTCGTTCGATCCGAGATCCAAACCATTGGATCTCTTCCCCTCTTTCTCCTCTTGCTTCCCATGGGCTCTGATCGTAGATCAGACCATGGGATAGCCCTCCGGTGCCCCTCCGGTGGTCGTTGACGGTGATGCTCTGTCGCCAGCGGCTGTTGACTCTTTTTTCCTTTTTAAAAAATGGAAAATAACTTTCTTTTAATAAAACTTTTATAACTTTTGATTTGTTACATTTAGGTCCTTTTTTATTACAAATAGGTCCTTCTTCTTACGTTCAGGCCGTTGCTCATTTTTTCTAAAATCGTTTGAATGAAGCTTTAACTGAAAATACTACAATGTGTCCCTTGAGTTTTCATAATAATGTTTTCCAGGCTTTGAAGTTTAATAAAAACTCCCTAGAGTTTCTTTTCAAGCATTCGAGTCCAATATTTTTGCATAAAGAACCCGGAGCTTTTCTGAAACTCTTCTAAATGAATAATTCTCTGGTTAAATTGCATTTAAACCCATGATCTTCATTAAAATAACACAGAATGCATATTTCTTTGGTTAATTTGCATTTTAGCCCCTGAACTCTTCTGAAATTGTTCTGAATTCTTGTTTCTCTAGTGAAATTACATTTTAAGCCCCTGAACTTCACAGAAACTCTTCTGAATGCTTATTTCTCTGATTAAATTGCATTTTAGCCCCTGAACTTTACAGAATTCACACTGAATATCTGTTTTCTAGGGTAAATTTACTATTTTGCCCTTGAAACATTTTGAGACAATCCTGAATCCTTTTTCCTGCGTATTTTACCCTGAATTTCCACTGAATTGCATTAAATGTATGTTTTAGTGGCAGAATTGCACTTTAACTCCTAGGAACCTTCAATTTGACTGAAAATGCACATATTTGCATATCTGACACCAGATTTCTCTAGAATTACATAAAATGTATTTTTCTTTGTATTTTTTATGATTTAGGTCCAGAAATTCAATTTTCATTCAGAATTTGGGTTTTTACACAATGGCCCCTGGAATTCTTATTTTTACACTCACACATGCATTTTGCACATTTTGTCACACTTTTTCATGCAATTTTCTTGCCTTTTCTTCTTTACTTTGCGCACGCTTTTCTAACTCTTTTCGAGCTTGGTTTTCTCGCCTTTCCTGGATTCTTTCCGATTTTCATGTCATTTGATTTGATTTGGTTTTCTATCGCCTGAGGGCATACAGTAAAAGGCTTATCAAAGGCAACATTGTCCCAAATGTGGATTCTTTTCCCATTTTAATTTTCTCAGATTTATCCAAATTTCCGCTGGTTTGCGGGACACTTTCCGAGAATTTCTCGATTTTTCACGATTTTCCTCATCGCCTAAGGGCGTAAAATAAAGCAACATTCTCAATGCCTACATTTGACCCTTGGATTAACTTTTTCCCTTTTATTCATTTCTTCTCTTTGATTTGGCATGTTTTCAAGTTATCTTTAGCATGAGCATTTAGAATAAGCATGCACACACCTATTAGACCATTGGCAAGTAGGAAACCTAGAAAGACTGCGCTTGGGGGTGCCTAACCCCTTCCCCATGCGTAACCAGAATCCTTACCCTTTCTCTAGCCCGCATTCATTTGTGCATTATATCCATTAGGCACGTAGCACACATGTTTTCTACATCTTGTTTGCTTCTTGGTTTTCTTGTGTGTTTGGTTTTCCTCGTCTTCCCATTAAAAGACTAGGTGGCGACTCCTTTCCTTTTCCTCTCTCATCTTTCCTTGGTGTCTCCGAGTCTAGTCTTCTTCTCCAAATTCACCATCTTCGCCGTGACCATATCGGGTCTCCTCGAGTGCTTCCACGCACGCAATAGAGGAGAGTCATGCAGGGTTCCACCGGCATGGTCACAATCGCCGATGTCGTTGCACCATTACTAGGGAAGAACGCCAACATGGGGGAACAACAGCACATTCCAGCCGTCGAGAGTCCGATCGGCGCTAGGGGATCTCTTCCCCATCTTCTCCTCCAACTTATTGTCCCTTTAGATAGTCGATCAACCACTGGGAAAGCCCAGATGGACCTCCCTAGTCGTCGCCACCGGCGATCTTCGAATCATCGACGATGGCTGATAGATTTTAGGTCTTTTTTTGTTAAAATTTCTCTTGTTTTAAAACATTGCAATTAGACCCTAGGATTTTACTCTTTGGCCCCTATATTTTTCAATTAAAAGTATGCTTCCATTGTTTTATTGTAAATATTGCATGTTTTACCCTACTTAATTTTAATTCCATTTTCAATTTTGCAAATGTTTGTTTTTTCACAATTATGTCTTGAGACCATGTTTTAGTCACAATTAAGTCCTAAAAATTTATATTGTACCCCTAAAGCTTTTTAAAATGAACTTTCTTTGTGAAATTTACATCCAGAACTTTAAAAGATTTCATAATTACACTGAACATCATAAAAATTTAATTTTCATTACATTTAAATCCTGGAATTTTGCATGTAAACCCTTGAATTCATAAAATGCAGTTACTGAGTGTAGGGAATTTGTATCCAGGCCCTTAGGTTAGTTTTAAATTCATTAATTAGGGTTTTAATTGTTTTAATACACATTTTTGGCTTTTTCACTTTTTGATCACATGTGTATTTGTAATTTATCACATGAATAAAGTTTTCATCTAAAAATCATGTTTTCAATGTAAAATGATTTCTTATTTCACATTTTGGTCACTTTTGCACATTTTATGTAAAATTTGCACATAAACCCTAAACTTTCATGAAATTACCAAAATACAATTTTCACACATCTCACACCTTAATGCCACATTTTCTTTTAATTCATGATCTGAACATTAAGATAAAAGTCTTTGAACACACTTTAATCATGATTTCCCCTTTTTTCATGAATTTTGCACTCTAGTCCAGGACCACCTTTAAGATTGCAATCTAATTTTCAAACATCCTTTCGTTTTCATCAAAATGCCTCCTCATGTTAATTTGTGTGATGGTTTTCTACTTTCTGGTTTTTGTAAAGTTTCCCAATTTGGTTTGTAGTGAATTTTGTACTTTAGTCCCTATACTTGTCATTTTCCATGTTTACATCATTTTCCCGTATTTAAAATCTTGTCTCCATCATGTTTTCTTATAAATAACATTTTCCTAGCATTTTACATACGTTTTTGCATATATCTAGACCATACATCATGTGCATACACATATTTATCACATTTGGCCACGTGAAATTACTCAATTGCCCTTGCATCATCAATTCATGCACATGCATGTTAGTTTTGCACTAAGTCATGCATAATGCTTGTCTAAATTATTCCTCAGCATCCTTTACATATTTAGGTACATTTCCATGCATTTTGCATAGTTTTCATTACACTTGCATATCATTTCATCCATTTTCAGTAAAGCCTGCATTCCATGTGATGTTTTGTGATTTTTCCTCAATTTGTTTCCAGATTCTTTCACTTGACATTCAATTTGATTCCCTATATTCCGCACTTTTGATTTTTACGATTTCATTTGGATTTCATCGCCCGAGGGTGTACATTAGTGGACTTAAAGGCCTACATTGGCCCAATTACGGATTATTTTCCCCTTGTTGATTTTCACAATATTTTCCCTGATTCTGACAATTTGGGTTAATCCCATTTTTTATTCTTTTGATATCGGTTGGTTTTCTGGATCATTCTTTCCAAAACCATTGTCATTTCATGTGATTGTCTTCGTATGTCACCTAGTTGCCATTTTGCATGAACTTCTTTGCAATTTTCTCGTTTTGTATTCCATGACATTTTCCATGATTCGGATGATTTGGGTTGATCCCATTTTTGATTCTTTTGGTGTTGGTATGATTTTCTGGATTATTTTCTTCTAAAACATTGTCATTTCAAGTGATTTTCTTTGTCGTTTCATGTTTTGTTATTCAGTCATTTCGTGTGAATTTCTTCGTAGTTTTCGCATACATCTTGCACATCCATCTAGTCATGACTTGGCATTCATATTAGCATGATTTGGAGTACAATCTAGGCGTAGCAAGCATTCAATTACATTCATCCCTTAACAAGCGAATCAGACTAGAAAGACCAAGTTTCTTGAAGGAACGGGGGTGCCTAATACCTTCGCTGTGCGTAACAGGAATCCTTACCCTTTCTCTGGTTTATAGATGTTTGTCCTTTTATTTTCATCACATGCAATCATCCTTTTTGTAGTTTGTTTGTGGTTTTCCTCGTCTTTCCCTTAAAAGACAAGGTGGCGACTCTAGTTTTCATTTTATTCTATCTTGCGCCTTCGCCTTCTGGCATGGTTGTGACCTCATCTTCTAGTGCGACTCCATACCAATTCCCGGGCAAGCATGGTCACAAAACTTGTGACTCCACTGGGGAGTAGCAGATTCTAGCTTTCAGGTTAGTCACTTTTCGCTTGCTTGTTCTTTGTTTTTGAGGCTTTAGTTCACATGCCTGCTTGTTTGCCTTTCTTGTGCTTGTTTGCTTATTTAGCATGCCTTTTAGACTTCCATTTACACATTTTCTCTGTCACTATACTCGCATGCCATATGTCTTGCCTTTTGATTTGATAGATGGTTTCTTTTCACAATCATGATTCCACGACACTCACACATGCCATGATCATGCCTTTTGTTTGTTGTTTGCTGGCATGTTTGCCTTACTTGTGTGTTTTCTTCCCCTTTGGCATTTGACATGACTAGGAGAGTAGAGACATGTTTGTTTTCCCTTTTCGGTTTAAAATAAAACACATAAACTTAGAGAAACAATTAATGAGGAAAAATTAGAGACCAATTCGAACTCTTTTCCCCTCTAGTTAATAAAACGCAAGTAAAAGACAAAAGCATACTACATGATTGATCATATAGGACATGCATCTTCTCCTCTGAGTCCACCTACAGTTTACGAAGGACAATTCTGATAGCCCGTTCAATAGCTTTGGCGTAGGGCGTGTTACTAGTTCGTTCCCCCTTGTCCAAGGTCACGTCGGTGCTAGTATTAGGTACAGTTCCATGCTACTACAGGAGATGAGGCCACCAACACACCACTCATTCACTACCTGTGCTTTGGCCATGATTTAGAGTGAGCACCTTACTTTCTAGCCTGAGTTGGAGACCCATTTACCCATGTACGATCTCGAAGTAGACAGCCTGGTAGGACACACTAGATGGGTGAGAGAGAGCATATTAGACGCATCCGTATGCATGAATGCCATTCATGCCACTTTAATAACTGCATCTTGTTGCTGGTTTTAACACAGGTAGTTATTTTTTTTCCAAGGCAGAGAGTGAGTTCCATAGCCATTGCTTGAGCATTCCTGCCTTTGATTTATCAGTTTGCGACACTTCGTTGTTGATCATCTTTTCATGGGTTATTCGTCACTTTGACGATAGCTCGTCCTAGGATTCATCATCTCATTTTCCACTAGAGTCCCATTCGCACCCATTTTCTGTCAGCCATGTTCCAACACACCAGCGAGCCTCTCTCCACCCCTATTCCATTTTTGGTCCCTCTTACCCGTATTGTGACTTCAGTTGTTCACTCTATCCCCTTCGTGCATCACAGAGGCTCTATCCCCTACACTATAGGACATCCAAAGACTTTGGCCGATCTGGAGCCAAGCACTGAGTCTATCTCGGTGACCCTTGCTCGGGTTCTAGATGTATCATTGATGGCCTTGCTCCCTTAGGGACCTTTCTCTTTAAGCACTCAGCCCACTACGGCGACATCATTTATCAAGTGAATCAGACTAGAAAGACTGAGTCTCATGGGCGCACAGGGGTGCCTAATACCTTCCCAGTGCGTAATAGGAATCCTTACCCTTTATCTGGTTTATAGACGTTTGGCCTTTTATTTGCATCACATGCATTCATCTTTTTTGTGGTTTGTTTGAGGTTTTCCTTGTCTTTCAATTAGAAGACTAGGTAGTGACTCCGATTTTCGTTTTATCCTATCTTGCGCCTTCGCCTTCAGGCATCGCTGTGACCTCCTCCTTTGGTGTGTGTAACGAAACTCAAGTCTCTACTACTAAGCCTAGCAACAATTTTTTTTATTTTATTATTTGTTTTATCTTTGTTATTAACCAACAATTACACCAATGATGTAACTAAGGCTAAGTACTCTCAACAGGAAATAAAACTAATAAACTACAGAACTAAACTAAACTATCACTCACCTAGATCCCTGATGTGTGCTTTGTTTTGCTAGTGCTACTATCCTACACCTGCCAAAAACACACAAAACAAAGCACACGTGAGGGACCACTCAACAGTCACCCAGCACGCACCCCACCTACAACTCGGCAACCTATGCCAAGGGCAACAAAGCACAAGCATCACACCTAGATGCCGACAAACCAAAAGGGCAATCTACCGACGCCCAACACACAAGCACTGGCATCCGTCTCGGACACCGCCACACCAAACCAAGCAGTCTACCACTGCCCTGTAGGCCACAAAATCACAAAAAACATGCCTTTAATACCATTCTTTTCTTTTCCTTTCAAAACCACATGTGTGCACTTTTTAAAACCTTTTATGCATGCCTGAGAAAGCTACTCTAGCCATCTCATGCCTAAAACAACACCAAAAGCACAACTACAGAGACTCTGCTCTGCACAACATGGTTCCCTTTGAACCCAAGCACACACCAAGCCATGGAGCCTCTGCTCCCAAAACAATGAAGCCACTGCTCCCATGCACTACGCCTCAACAACCGCCAAAACCACAACCTCCACTAGGCCCAGAGCCTAATTTTCCAAACCTGGACTCCACACAAACAATGTGTCAAACTGCCAAGCACCAAGCAGACAACACAGGCAATAAGCAGTCCACCAAGGAGCGACTACGGTATCTGCACTGCCACGACATGTCACCCTGTGCAGGAGCCACGTCATCTCGCTATTCGCCCCCTAGAGAACCCTCAACAAAGCCAACCCCTCCTTGGGAAGGCAATCCTGTCTCTCAGGATGCTTCCAGCTACGAGGCGCGCGTTCCACCCACACTGCCCACCATAGGGTACGCCTCCTCACGGTGCCCTCCACACGGTGCTCAGGAAGGAGTCTCATACCACCACACCTGACAATACCCGAGCCTTAGTGCTCACAGTGACAACAGGAGTATCATACCTCCCCGTCATGCCACGAAACACCTCAACCCGCGGACCACAACCCTAGCCTCGAAATAACAGTGAAGGAGTATCATACCTCCAAGACCCGACAAATCTCCGCCTCAGGTATCTCAGCCCCCAATGCCTCGAAAAAAGCCTTCCAAAACCATTTTCAAATCTACATTTTTCTCTTTCCAAAATTCTCTTTTTGGAAAATCCTTTTCAAAACCATTAAATGTCCTTCAAAACTCAAACAACATTGTACTCAACAACGACACGGAAACCAAAGGTCGAGAAACCACAAACAAAACATAGTCTCGACAACTCTCCTATCAGGCCCAGGCAAAAGCATCTTGGGGGCGTCAGGGTTCGCGAGCACTACGCTCAACCCACGACCACAACACAAGAAAACACCAATAGCAAGGCAAACACAACCAGAACTCACACGCTTTGCGCCAAGTGTAAGACACCTACTGGCTACTGTCCCTCGGGTGCACAACCAGATCGGCTCAGACACCGAGAATAGTGCCACTGAATACTCCATTTAGTGCATCGCACACAAAACTACACAAATCCTAGACCTAGGGACACTATCATTATCCCTAAAGTCTAGTCTAAACCATCTGGGGAAAGAATCTACTATTTCGAAATCATTTCATCTTTTATTCTACCCATATCCTAGGTGAAATCTTGCTAATTCATTTTTAGGCAAGCCTTAGACCATTCTAATGATTATCCTAATCATTTATGCCATTATGTTTATCCCCCCAAGATTAATATATACATATATATATATATATATATATATATATATATATATATCAAAACATAAGATAACTTAATGCAGGATCAAGGCCTGAATCGACAGACCGAAATAGAACGATCGACCGAAAACCCTTGATTCGGAAGACCGAAAACGTTCGACCGAACGAACCAGAAATTGAGGGGACAATCTGCAATAAAAACGGCATACTGAAATAATTCAGCATGCCGAACTAGGCGACTGTAGGGCAACCCAAAATGGTACCTGTAGACACCCCGATTTTGAGGTAACCCAGGAATGAGAATCCGTATGTTGCTTTGGATGTGATCAGCCCTTAAACCAGACCCCAAACCCATTAGCAAGCCAGAGTTCAGCAATTTGTGAGCAGAGCTGGCGCACCAAG
>JAMKQA010056717.1:0-16810 GCA_024699735.1 Posidonia australis | reverse complement strand
TTTCATTGGAGAAATCATAGAAGACCAATTTCATCGGGCGTACGAGGGTGCCTAACACCTTCCTCGTGCGTAACAGGGATCCTTACCCGCATTTCTGGTTTTCGTAGACCTTTCTTTTTATTGTTTGCATGATTTTTCATGTTTATGGTTTTCCTCGTCTTCCATAATAGACTAGGTGGCGACTCCTGCATTTTGCATTTGTTTTGTTTTTCGACGTGATTTTTGCCGACCGATTTCGCATCTTTTGCGGAATCTCCTCACCGGCATGGTTACAGAAACAATCAAAGGTGTATCTGTATCCTAGTGCCTCCATTTTTTCTTTCTATTTGACACCGAGAAAAGAAGAATATCAAGAACAACAAAAATAATAACATAAATAAAAAACTTGTATTAAAAGTAATATTAAAATAAGAAATTAATGTTATATTAAAAATATTTTAATTCTAAAAATAAAATGAGAACTTCAGTTTCATTAAAACATATTAATTCCAAAAACAATAATATGTTTCTTCTCCATAAAAAAATCATAAAGGGAACAAATGTGAAAGAGGACATAATAAACGTTGAATGAGGGAGATGTGGACTTCAATACTTAAATTGAAGAAATTTTGATTCCATTTACTTCTCTCATTTGGTACAAAATTGGTAGTTAAAAAATACATTAATGGGAAAAGGAAATACACAATTAGAAAGAGAAACACAAATGGAAATACATAAAATTTTAAAAAGGAATGAATAATGATAACGATAAAGATCTACTAATAAGTTGTACCTTAATAATGAAAATTATAACAAAATTATCATCATTTACGTTATTTTTGTTTAATATATATATAATATATATAGTATTTTCTAGGAACAATATTTATTGTAATTGTTTATAAATATAATAAGTGGATCCCACAGAATCAAGTAATAAAATGAACATCATCGCTTAGTATATTACCATAGATAGATTGATTGAGAAAAAAATAGGAAAGATTGTAGGAGAAAAGGAAAATGGAAAGAATCGACTTAGATCTTAAATATAATGATATTAAAATAATTGTTGATAGAATAAGTAAGAAATTTAAAATTACGCATTATTGGTAATTAATCTCTCACTTATTAAGTAGAGATAAAAACTAAATGGAATAGGTAGACCCAAGTGATGAGATAAATATGGATACAACTTGAATTGATGGGCTCCATATATAATATTGAAATAGTTGTTATCGAATTTTGTGGGTCCTACATAATAGATTAATAATAGCATAAAAAAAATTTAAATTTAAGAAGTAATAAAAAACACATGAATAAGAAACCAAAAAAGAAATTGATTTGAGTTCACAATAAAACTATAATGACAATGATAAAGATCTTGTTATGCTTTAATAGTGATAATAATAACAAAATCATCATTTACATTATTTTCTCTTATTATATTAGTAAATATAAGTATAGATATTATTTCCTTAGGACAAAATTTATTAAGTGCACATAAAATGAACTTTTTATAAATATCATAAGTGGATTCCACATAATCAATTAATAGAATGTACTTGGTTGATTTAATGTGTTAGTATTGATAAATAGATTGATTGAGGAAAAAGATTCTAAAGAATGTACAAGAAAATAGAAATAAAAATAATAGGATTAAAATCCTATACAATAGGAATAAGTGAAAAATTTAAAATTCTACATTATTTGTAATTAACTATTCTTTTATTAAGTTGATGTAAAAACTAAATTAAATAGGTGAATATATAGTCCCACATATAATACTGAAATTTTATAGATTGGCATATATAGGTCCTACGTAGTAGGATAAAAATAAAATAGGAAACAAAAAAAGTCATTAGTTTAAACAAAACTTATGAGTTCATAATAAAAATTATAATATTTAAGTAGAACCAAATAATAAAAGGAAAAACTTGATAAAGTTGGAGATAAAGAGAGAATTTTGAAATTTAAAAAATAATTAAGAAACCTTATGGGTCTCACATAATAGTAAAGGAAGTAATAATTTTGGTCTTATAATGGTAGACCCCACCTTATGAGATTAAGAAATAAAATAAAATGATATGCAAAAAACGTGATAGTAGAAAGGAAGGATTTTCTTGTCTCTCCTTGTTTTGAGAAAATACTTCCTTGCTTAGTAAGATAGTAAGATAAGATAGTAAGATTAAACAGAGGAATTCAAAATTTGAAAAGCTAACAAATAAATTTAATAAAATGTGACTGTAGAAGAGAGCTCTTTCTTTGCCTTTCCTTGTTTTGAGGAAACTTTCTTTTTACTTAGTGTGATTGTAAGATGTGGCAAACCTTGTCAACATATTTAGATGGAAAATTCTATCTTAGATGTATGGTAAGCAAATACATGCATTCCATGTTAGATCGATGATCTTGAATAAATATGATGATTTTTTCAAAGATTTATATCCAATTGATCCCCAATAAATGTCTTTTATTTAAAACCCCCCTAGTACATACCATACCATGCTTTAAATATCAAAGTAGAATCTTTAGGATAAAAAAGTACAATAATTTCAATTATAAAAATTAGAAACAAAGTTTGCAATCAAGGACTTCCCAAAGTATTCATAGTGAATTTGTGAGTGGCAAGACTAATCCTTAATTAGAAACTAGGATAAACAATGGTAACAATAAAAGCACCAAAAAACGATAATGAAAAACCCTAATCATCGCTCCCGTGCTCTCCTCCGTCACGCCACCTCCTTCGACTGGGCCGCCTTCAAGGCGAGGCTTTTGGAGGAGGATGAACCTCCTGTTGCTCTGATCCGTAAAAAGCAAAGCCGATCAGCGAGACTTGGTCCCCCCTGTCCACACCTTCTTCCTCACAGGTAAGTCATTCTGGGAAGAACCCCTCTTCCCTCCCTTCTCCTGTCGCGGTAAAAAAAGCCTCCACGGCAGATCATCCCCTTTTGAGGACGCCAAGTTCTTGTTCTCGACTATCTCATCAAGTTTTGCCCTTACTAGGGCGATCATCGCATTTTTTTCTTTGATCTCAGTTCTCTGATGGCTCTGATCTACGATAGCTCTTTGTCTCACATTCCCTCTGTGTATAATATTGCTATGACTGTGGATTGTTTTACGCATATCAAAGAGTTATCTTTTAGTTGGTTAACTTATTTGGATCATTGCCATCTGCATTCAGATCTGGTTTTTCTTTTTACCTATCAAAGAAATCTCCCTTTCTCTGTTTCATTTTATAAGGCTCCTAGCCCCGTCTATCTTGCCATCGTACCTTCGACTGAGGCCCTAGTCCCAACTCTACACTCCGGCAAACTTGCTCCTCGCAAGGGTTTTGTGGATCGGCCTTCGCCTCTTGTTGCACTGTCTGATGGCCTCTCTCCGGCAGGCCCTTGTACTTACCTAGAGATTTTTTCCTCTCCTTCTGACCCCACGATTAGCTCCGCATCGTCAGTCGGTGGTTTCCCTCTGGTGGACAACCGCCGGACAATCTTTCCCTTCGCCTCCTCGAGGGAGACGACAGATCAGTGGTCTTCTCGAGACTCTGACAGCTCCACTATCTCCTCAGAGTCTGTCGCGAGCTCTGTGTGGGATTTTTCTCTTTTCCAATTACCGTTTCATGTGCGGGATTACATTAATACCCCCCTTAATTACGTACAACCTCAAGACTTAACCGACTCTCCTCTTCAGTCGTGCATTAATAAGGATCTCACTAATATGCACCTTAGAGATAATTACAAGGTTGATTTGGCACGTTTTGGTCGTAACCCAGTAACTTGTGTTCAAGAGGGACTATACCATCACATTATTGCCTTTGCGGAGTCCTCTGACTGTGCCGATTTGAATCGCCGCCCTGCCACGTCTAGCATTTATAGCCAGGCGGTAACGTGTGCAGACCCTCAACTTTCACCTCCTTTCTCCTGCCATTGTAATAATGGCTTGGGATTGCCTCTGGCAGCGAGATTTGCCCTGACAAATCGATTCACCTACTACTTCTCTTCCTCTTGGTTCGCACTTCGCTGCTTTAGCTTCTCCTATCCCAACCACTATTGCTTCTGCAAGCCTTCGCAACGACGTTGTACACCCTTGGGAAGACTCCGTTACTGAAGGGTGGACCGCCGTGAATCGTAGGAGGGCCACTTCACCTCTAGTATCTTATTATCGAGTCTTAGGTCGTTGTTTTTCTTGCGGGCTCCGAGGTCATACTCGTAGCACCAGTAGATATTCTGGACATTGTTTTAAATGCCTTTCTTCTTCTCATTCTGTGGTGATTTGTAAATTTTTTCAGGTTCAAGACTCTCCCTCTCCCTCGAGTCCCACCATGACGGGTCTCTCCCCTCACAACTCCTCCATTATTCCTCCCTCAGAAGCTACTTGTGATCTCCTTCTCTCCCTCTCCTGTTGTGCCCTTGTCTCTGCACACTCCACCCACCTGACCAAGGAGCTTCTCAAACATCACATAGCCACCAACTGGCCCCCTACCTCTGGGGTGGAAGTCAAGGACTCCTCCCAAGGCAAGTTCCTTCTTAAGTTTCCATCCCCTAAAACCAAAAATGATACTCTTAATCTGTACGACTCCTCTCTACAATCTCTGTCCGCTTCCTTCATTCATTGGACCCCCAAATCCAACGCGGTTCTCACTCTGAGAGAGGAAGGAGTTTGGATCAGATTAAAAGGCATTCTCCATCACCTATGGAATGTGGATGTCTTCCACATCATGGTCGCCGAGTTTGCTGGTCTTTTAGAAGTTGACCTTTCTATTGATCGTGTCAAACAACAAGGTTTTGCCCGCCTTA
The DNA here is from genome assembly GCA_024699735.1 of Posidonia australis. Lineage (NCBI taxonomy): Eukaryota > Viridiplantae > Streptophyta > Magnoliopsida > Alismatales > Posidoniaceae > Posidonia > Posidonia australis. The sequence goes on along the minus strand of JAMKQA010056717.1, from coordinate 12,041 downwards.
GAATTAAGATTCATCATAATAAAGACTTGCCTGACTCCTTATTCTTTGCTTTCGGTAGAGTAGTCTACCCCATTAAGTACAAGCGGAGTTAGGATATTTGTTCTCCCTCTCCCTCCAACCAGCTCCCTTCTCCAGCTTGGCCCTCTCAACCTGCCCCGGTCTCGACTCAAAGAGGTCTTCATCCCACTAGGAAGACTTTCAAAAACTCCAAGGGTTGGCGAGGAGCCAAAAGTGGTAAAGTCCCTAGATCTGGAAAGAATGTATGGACTAGATCTTCCTCCTTACCACAACTTCATGTCCCATCTGCTAACACTGCTGGCTTCCATCCTACCCCCTCATCTTCTGAAGGACATTATAATGCCTCTCCCTCCCTCTCCTCTGATACTACCAACTACCAAGGAAATGATTCTCTTACATCTCTGGACACTTCCAAATATGTAGAAGCTGAGGTACGAGCCAAGAAAATCTCCATGGTTAAATTCAAAAAAATCATGGTGCTCTATGATTGTTTGGAGAAGGACGATCTGGACAGTACCCCTCCGGAGATACCCTCCTCCCATCCAGGCACTCTTGTGCATGCCCCAGGTAATAGCCAGCTACACCCTCTTTTAGACTCTGAACAATGCAATTTGAGATCTTTGAGAAATACTATTTTTGATACCTCAAAATCTCCTGAGGGTTCTTTTGATAATTTAGAAGTAGACCCCTTGCACTGGGATTCTTACCAACACTTTCAATCCTTCTGTGATAATATTAGTATCTCTCTTAGATTAACTACACTTGCAAAAAGTTTTTTTAATCAAGTCAGGAAAGTCCAGGATAAAATTCACATCTCCTTGGATGACATTCCTAGTTCCCATGAGAGGATTATTCCTTCTCGTCTCTCCCCCTATTCTCAATGATTATAGCAGCTTGGAACATTAGGGGGTTAGGTTCTAGTGCTAAATCTAGAGCTATACGTAATTTAATAAGATCCAACAAATGTGATCTAATCATCATAACTGAAACCAAAAAGGAATCCTTCTCTCAAGGTTCCCTTACATCTCTAGGGGGTAGGAAAAGTACCTCTTGGTCATACCTACCCTCTGTTGGAGCATCAAAGGGCATATTGATTGGTTGGGATGTCAATATTTTTGACATAAAAGCTCAGTTATCTGGCACCTATTGCCTGTCCTTACATTTTAAAACTTTTGAAGATGGTCCTTGTGATGCACATCTTAAGCCTGATTTTTTTGAGGAACTTCATACCCTCAGTCAAGTGGTTTACAATAACTAGGTTATTGGAGGGGACTTCAATCTTATTAGATTCACCTACGAACATTCCTCCAGACCTAGGATCACTGAGCATATGAAAACCTTTAATGACTTTATAAACAGTAACTATTTGGTGGATCTCTCTCCTAATAATTACTCCTTTACTTGGACAAATTTCCAAGAACACCCAACTATGGTCAAACTTGACCGTTTTCTCATCTCTTCTACTTGGTCAGCAAAATTCCCACATGCCGCCTTTACTGGCAAGGCCAAAGTGGTCTCCGACCATGTTCCTATTATTCTAGACATAACTATGTTGGACTGGGGACCCTCTCCCTTTAGATTTTACAAATCTTGGCTACTTATAGCTGGTTGTGAGGCATTTATCCAGGACTGTTGGCATAAATCCATAGGTCTTTTCTCCACCTCTTCCCCATTGGCTGGCTTTGCCTACAGACTGAAAAACTTAAAACAGAACATTAAAAACTGGGTTGGGCCCATTAGAGCAGAAAGAAGCTAAAGATTAAAACAAATAGAATCTCAAATTCAATTCATTGATAGATTGGCTGAACATTCTGCTATCAATGATGTAATCTGGGTAGAGAAACAAACATTGAGATTAGAACATCATAAACTATTAAAAGAGCAAGAGGCCTTTTTGAGACAGAAATCCAGAATTCAATGGATGAAAGAGGGAGACTTCAACATTGCATTCTTTCACAATATGGTTAATTGCCATAGGAGAATAAACAATATCTACTCCCTGAATAATAATAACAAGCAGGTTACTTTCCCTAAGGCAATCTGTAATGTGATTGAGAATCACTTTTTTAACCAATTCAACAGACAACCTTGCCTCAAAGTTCCCTTCAATTGGGACAACTTGGTACCTCACAAGATCCCTAACCCTGACTCTCTTGAAGTTCCATTCACTGAAGAGGAAATAAAGGCTAATATCTTTAAATTACCTGGGAACAAAGCCCCGGGTCCTGATGGATTTCCATTGATGTTTTTCATCATTTTTGGGACCTTATGAAACCTGAAATCTTGAACATCTTCCACCACTTTCACTCAACTAGTGACCCTGACACTCTTGCACCTTTCAACCAAACATTTATTGTTTTAGTTCCCAAAAGGAATGGTGCCTGTTAGATTAAAGACTTCAGACCAATAAGTTTGGTAAACAGCATTTACAAAATCATTACCAAAACTCTGGCTACTAGGTTATCCCCTGTTCTTAACCAGGTTATCGATTATTCTCAATGTGCCTTTCTATCTGGTCGATCCATTGGGGACTGCTTCTTAGTGGCTCAAGAGACTCTTCATTTTATGAGAGTTTCCAAGACATCTAGATTTATCCTCAAATTAGACTTTGAGAAGGCCTTTGACAATGTCAACTAGGAGTTCTTGCTGGATTCCCTTATGGGCTTAGGATTTGGGTCTAAATGGATATCCTGGATTAGGATGTGCATCCAATCTGCTAAATTCTCCACATTAGTCAATGGTTCTCCCTATGGTTTCTTTCGGGCAACCAATGGGCTTAGACAGGGTGACCCACTTTCTCCCTTACTCTTCATTGTAGCCACACATATATTGAACCATATGTTGAAATTGACTCTGTCCCATAACCTTATAGTTGGTATTAATTTTCCACATGGGGGTCCTACTGTGTTAAACATACAATATGCTGATGATACTCTATTATTCTTAGCTGAAGGCACTAAGTACATGATAAATATTAAACGTATTCTTTGCTGCTTTCAATCATGCTCTGGTCTGAAAATAAACTTCCATAAATCCTCCTTATCTGGAATAGGAGTGACTCAAACCTCCATTGCCAGCTCATGTCAAATTTTAGGATGTGAGACTGCTGACTTACCTCTAATGTATCTTGGTCTACCTTTACATTATAGGAAAGCTACTCACAATGATTGGACCCTAGTAATTGAGAAAATATCACATAAATTATCCCAATGGAAGGCCAAACATCTTTCCTTAGGAGGCAGACTGACACTGTTAAATTCAGTCTTATCAGCCATCCCTACTTACTACCTGTCAGTGCTGCATTTGCCTAGTCAAGTGGAGAAAGACATTGACAGGATTAGAAGCAAATTCATTTGGAATTTTGATTCTGCTAACCACAAAGGGATGCATCTAGTTAACTGGGCCTCTCTCTGTAGATCCAAAAAGCACAAAGAGTGGGGGATCCTTAATCTCAAAAACTTTAACCTAGCTTTGAAAACTAAGCTACTTTGGCAATTGCTTTCAGAGAACTGTCACATGAAATGGAAAGAATTGGTAAGGGCAAGATACCTTCATAAAGTTTGGCCTGGTGCTCTATTAAATACCTCAGCCAATAACTGCTCCCCTCTTTGGCATAGCTTGAAGAACTGCTTTGATATACGCAACTGTTTCACCACTGTTCATATACAAAACGGGAATGATACTCTATTCTGGGAAAATAAGTGGTGGAATGGGACTAAACTAAAAGTTCTTTTCCCTGAGCATTTCTCTGTAAGTAGGTTTAAAAAAGCTTCCATTAAAAAAACCCTGGAGCTATTCAGTGTAGATTTCAATAAGCTCATTAATCATTCCAAAGTTTAGTTGGAAGATTGTAATCTTCTACAAGCCCAGATTGATTTTGTTGCCTCTCTTATGCAGTCAATCTCTCTAACGGAAGATAGGGACATCCTTTCATGGATGCCCACTGCAAACTCTAGCTTTTATGTTAACTCCCGCTACAACACCTTAAATGATGGTGATATTAGATTCTCCTTTTATGGGCCTATTTGGCACAGTTGGGCCCCTTTAAAGGTCAAATTATTCTCTTAGTTGGTATTACACAATAAGAATTTGACCAAAGAAAATTTAGACAGAAGAGGGTGGATTGGACCCCAAAATTACATTTTTTGTAACTCCCACATAGTCTAATACACACTTATTTATCAATTGTTCCTTTATATGGCACATTTGGAGATTTTTCTCATCCTTTGATTTATATCCAAGCTACTTCTCCATTGCAAATTTATTCCATTCTAAGCCTTCTCTTATATTTATCTTAAATAATCGTGGTTGGATTGTCTTATTCCAAATCATCCTCTAGTTGACTTGAAAAGAGAGAAATAACAGAATTTTCAGAGGCTCTTATAAATCTCATTTACTTATACTTTCTGATATCATTTTCCTAATGTATCAATGGATAGACATTTATGCTACAGGGTTTGAGAAGGATGAAATACTTCATTCAGTCACTGCCATGTCTTCAGCAAGGATTGCATACCTAGCCTCGAATCCGTCTTCTTCTAGGGGTTCTATGGAAGCTTTTCAGCCTCAATCCTCTAAGGTAGTCATCTATGATCCTTTCATTGGGGATAATTTGGGACAATGACAATCCTGTTATGCCCTTTCTGTTTTGAAATATTTGCATTTTTGGCATGTAACTCTTAAGGCACAAACATTGCCATGGTTGCCCTAGACCGTTTGGTTCCATTTTTTGTAACATTCTGGACATATTCTTCCTTTGGTGGTGGTTCTCATAACCAATGAGATTATAATCAATACAACTTACCGATATCAAAAAAAAAAAAGATTAATCCTTAATTAGACGACAAAGTGGTAAAGGCTCAGTCTATGAGAATTTTTCTTTTGAAGATATCTAAGTTGATGAGAATATTTTAAGGGAAGATATAGCAATATCATCCATAATTTCAAATATTAGGTGAGTACAACTCAAATTTCAAAAAAATCATCCAACACCATTGGTCCCTATTTGTAAGTACACAAATACCATTAAGTATAAATATGATTAGTTTATGAGTTAAATAAATAAAACATACACCATTGCCATTAGTTTTTAAATATATTTTTTACTTTCCTATCCTTTTGTCCAATAGTCACATACACCCGCAACTGTTTCTTTTTCATTTTTAAATCCTAACTTCTCCCCCTCCTTCTCCTATATTTGTAGCTTTTGCATCTCAATCCTACTTTATAATTCTCCTTCTTTGTCTTTTGTCAATTCGTATTCTTATGCTATATTTTAACCCTGCGTCGTTAGTTTTATCTAAACATTTGGCATAAATGACACTTTGTATGTAAAAATAGACATTGATGGTATTGATAATATTCATTCAATTTGGATGATATTCGAATAATATTTGAGATCATAGATGATATGTATAACTATCGAATATTTCACCACTAAGTACACGATGAAATCTTGAAGTTATATATCCTTAGAATCAATCAGAATCATAGGTATATGTTTATATTTTAACAAATAGTCAATGTATCCTTGTATTCTTGATTCATTACCATACATATCGTTATTCTACCAAAGGTATATTTTATGTATGTAATAGTAAAATCATAATAAAACGACCATCCAACATGTGGTCAAAAAGTCCAAAAGACAAAAAAAATTGACAAAATAATAAAATATTAGTAAGTGATAAACAATTAATACTAAAAATGTTAAATAAAGTTGTAAATGTTAAAATCAGTTATAAAATAAGAGTATGTCTACGGTATCCACATGGATATCATAGAATTTGATGGATAATGAAACTTTTGAACTTAACCATTCATTTAAGCATATGAATGATGAGATTTGTAGTTACAAATTAGTAATTGTAACTATATTTATAATTACAACATTGTGAGTATCATAAAATTTGGTAGGCAATACTATAGATATCTACGGTGTTGTCTCATAAAGTTGTAATATGATTATTTTTGTACATTTACATGTTTGAATTAATGGTAAAAATTTAAAGTTTTCGAAATCCATGAGAATTGTTTGTACCCATGTTTGTACCATAGACACACCTATAAGCATACCTTTTAGATAATGTTAAGGATATATATGGTAATAGATCAAGGATACAGGGATGAGATAATTATTTATTAAAATAAAAATGAGTAAATACAATTTCTATTATTTTCACGAGTATACATGCAAAGAACCCAAGATTCAAAAAATGTAAATGAGAGGGAACAGGAACGATTACAGAATACCCCTTAAATCAATGGGGTCCGTTAATGAACAATCGAGGGGGGCGACATCAAAAATTGACATCACAAGAAGGAACGGTCAGGATCAACCAGTGCTAGAATATAAAATATCTTTAATTAGGGTTTTACCTTTTCGCCTCCGCTCCCTTTCCTTGCGACGGAAGAGCACAGCTGCTGCGGGAGCACCAGCAATGGCAGTGGGGTTAGCTCTGATCCTGACGTGTCCCTCCATTGGAACCACTGCTTACTACTACCTTTACTCAAAAGTTGTAGTCTTTTGATCTTCTTCTTCCTTTATTTTTTTTTTCTGGATATTTTCAGGAAGAACAAGAGGGTCTCCAAGGGGAAGAAGGGAGGGAAGAAGAAGGCGTAAGCTTCCACTTTTTTCCGGATCCCTGGTCACCTGCATTTCGATTGTTGCTAAATAGGTTGTCTTTTGTTTTTGGTATTGCAGTGTGGACCCGTTCACCAAGAAGGATTGGTATGACATCAAGGCGCCGTCGGTGTTCACCACTAGGAACGTTGGGAAGACCTTGGTCTCCAGGACTCAGGGCACGAAGGTTGGCTCTTTTTTTTCCTTTTTTTTTTTTTTTTTGTATTTTGCGTTTCTGAATGTTGATCTTTTGACATGACGTTTCCCAATCTGTCTTTGTTTCTGTTGAGACTCGTGGCTGCAATTGTGACTTCAAATATGGGAAAAAAATATTGTCTTCGTTTGTGTTGAGATTCGTAGTTAGAATAGCAGTTCACATTTGGATTCCGAGAGCTAGAAGCGACATGTTGGTATTTTAATGCTGCCCAGCTATGTGAAATATCTTAATTTCAGGATTGATGGTAACGTATGGGTTTCTATTTGCCCGTTTGGCTTTTGTTTTTTTCCCTCTAAATACTTTAGTCATGGAAGTTCTGCTGTATTTAGATGTAGTTTTCCTTTCCAAGCATGTGTTTTGCAACTTTACTGCTGATTTTCAAGTATGAATTCCGCTGCATATGGCAACCATGTTGCAATGGCATGAAACTAATGATTTCTAGTTTTGAGCGATGAATTGATAATTCTTCATTATTCAGCTATAGTTCATTGCAAGAAATATGTGTACTTTATTTTAGACGTATATTTTAGATAAAAGACTAGAATTGCATTAGTTAGTTGTTAGGAGTTGTGTTTAAACTTTGACCACGCTAGTTAATGAGCTTGTCATTGTGACAACGATCTCTGGTGGGCTTCTGTAACAGCTTGTGCTCAGTATTTTTGAGGAATCTAGTACAATACTCTCACAACAATATGGTTTTAATAATCTTTAGTAGTTGAGAATAAATTTTAAGAGAATGTCAATTGTTAAACTGAGGTTAAACTGTACCTTATTATTCTTTTAGTAGTTGTGCTTCATTATTGTTACCTATGTCTTCTGTCTTTATTCATAACAGAATGTCAACTTTTAACACATCATTGACTTGTTTCTTTTTCTTTTGTTTGAAGATTGCATCCGAGGGACTTAAGCATAGGGTTTTTGAATGCTCATTGGCTGACCTTCAGCAAGATGAAGATCAAGCCTACAGGAAGATCCGCCTTCGTGCAGAAGATGTGCAAGGAAGGAATGTCCTCACAAATTTTTGGGTACTTGTCTTCAAGATGGCAACTGACACCTAATATCTTTGTTCATATTATCAATTGTTAATAATTTTTTTCCTTATTTGGTTTAGGGAATGAACTTTACCACCGACAAGCTCAGGTCATTGGTTCGGAAATGGCAGTCGTTGATTGAGGCACATGTTGATGTGAAAACAACTGATAACTATACCCTGAGAATGTTCTGCATTGGTTTCACCAGGAGACGCCCAAATCAAGTTAAACGTACTTGCTATGCTCAGTCGAGTCAGATCAGAAAGGTCAACTGTTTCTTCCAATGTTATACTTTTTGCTCAATTTTTGTAATAGCGTAACTGGTTGATATTTTCTTTCCTCAGATTCGTCGCAAAATGAGGGAGATAATGGTCAACCAATCAACTTCGTGTGATCTGAAGGAACTTGTCCAGAAGTTCATTCCTGAGGTCATTGGGAAGGAGATTGAGAAAGCAACCTCAAGCATATACCCTCTTCAGAATGTTTTTATCCGCAAAGTCAAGATCCTAAAGGCTCCCAAATTTGACCTTGGCAAGCTCATGGAGGTATCTTTTTCTTTCTGTTGGATTAAGTAGATGTACTCTCATTTTCAAATATACTTCTAACTTCTGCAAACCTGATTTACTTTTGGCAAAATTTGAGTCTTAATTGGCAATTGTGCTTCTACCGCTTCTCAGCCTGTATTATGCCTTGTGCAGGTTCATGGGGACTATTCCGAGGATTTTGGTGTTAAGGTGGACAGGCCTGCAGAAGGAGCTGCTGCTGAACCAGAAGCCGAAATTATTGGAGCATAGGATGTTTTTTTTGAATTTCAGAGTATAGTTGGTGGAACATTTTGGTTCTACCGCCGTGAATGAATCGTTTTTTTGCAGTTTTGGTACTTGTTAGCTATTTATTTCTAATTAATCATTACTAGGTACATTCGTGAGGAAATGTGGTTTATATTCATGAGATACTAAGGGGATATTTATTTCCTTGTGCGGTTGGATTTTAAGGTTTGTTAGTGATTTCCTATTGCGTGGTTGCCTGGCTGCCTGTTGCAGTGTTGCAGATATCCGGTTACAACTGAAGTAACTTATTTTGTAGTTTTGCATTAAACAGATGAATTGTCTGGTAATGGGTTTGTGGCATGGGGATACTTGGAAAGAGAGTTAACATACCAAGCGGGGTCCCTGTCTTTAGCTTGTATTGTAAATCAAATTCTATCCTAGGGTGTGTTATGAAGTATATCATTCTTGCAACAGCTATTTTATTTGGTTTAGGGGTTATGGTAAATCACATTAGAAGCATTGACAAGTCTCGGTTGTAACTGAATTTAATCTAAATATCAATCTCAACCTTGGTGATTTTCTTGTCATCTTTGTAGGTTATATGCCAAACTTACATAATCGAAATTTTGCCGACACGTGATGGCTTTCTAAACCTTCAACACGGTATCTGCATGAAAATCCAAAAATATTAGATTTTGTACCCATTTTTGTACCTTGTTGCGTGGACATGCTGTTTCGGGTGGACACTTTTTTTTTTATGTTAAGAAGACTCGAGTTGATCGACAAGGACTTGTTTATAAGTTGATGCGGGTGTTCTTCTGCTTCTTTTTTTATGGTAAACAGTAGAAAATAGTATTAACAAGACATTTAGTTATGAATATCATCATCAAATGACAGATCAAAAGTGCAAGGTTTATATTATAATTCTTTAAAAATGAATCCTCAAGATAAGGGAAAAAAAATAAACAGTTGAAGTTGTAAGTCTATTGGTCAATTATTGAAAATTTCATAGTAAATTGAATAAAACAAAGTCCAATAGTTAAAATGGTCCAAAAAATTTCTAAGGTAGCGTTTGGTGTCTGGAATGAAAATTAAAATCGAAGGAAATAGAACCAAAAAGATATATTAGAATCGGATTCTTATGTTTGGTACAAAAAAATAAATTGAAATCGAATTTCCATGAGAATCAATTTCATTCCTTTCTAACAATCAAGAAATTTAATTCCCATCCTAATGAGAATCATCTCAAAAGAAAAAAAAAACACTTGACGATAGTGTCCCTCTCCCATATCCTTCTTTGCCCCATCGAGTCCCGTTCTCTCCTATGTCCCTTCCCTTGTTTGTCGACATCCTCAACAACCTCCTCTATGGTCCTCTCTCTCTGCCTCCAGGGCCCTCCCTCCTCCTCCACTGCACAACTTGCCTCTTTTGTCGCCCTCTCTCCTCCTTCGAAGCCTTCCCACCTCCACAGGACAACTTGCACCCTCCGTCGCCCTCTCTCCTCCTTCATGGCTCTCTCTCCTCAATGACCCTCTCTCCTACTTTGAGGTCCTCCCTCCTCTTCTATGATACAACTTGTTCCTTCCGTCGCCCTCTCTCCTATCAATCAGATTCCCTTCTCCTCCACGGGCCTCCCTTCCGTAGACCAACTCAACCCCTTTCTTATTTTTTTTGTCCATTTTCTTATGTTTTTGGGTAGCATTTCGACCATTATTACACATATGACAAGGCACTCGTATGAGTAGCATTGGGTAACAATTTCTTTCTGATTGCACATATGTTTCTCTATTATTGCACATACAAATGCACAATTCCTTTTCATTTTTTCTACATAGATACTTTTCTATTTCCCTTTTCACTTTTTCATGTTATTGCACATACAGATGCATAAATATGTATAAAATTTGAAAGGATTTTCTACATCTTATAGGAGTAAATGGGCTATGCTATCAAGTGCAGATATATGAACTGTTTTGTTGTCATGTATAAGAAGCTGTACATAATCTAGTAGTAGAAAAATAAACTAATAAGAATGTACTTTACTTGTGATGAAGAATGTAGATTAGATGTGTGGATACATACATGTTTTTTGGGGAAGAGGGAAGAAAAAGTCTAGTGCTGTTTACATTTCCTTCTCTATGGATTGTGAAGAATTTGAATCAATCTTCTTCCATTCTCTATCAGGAACAAAACTTCCATAAATCTCAACCTTGTTATTTGTAATTCAAAGAAAAGCTATACTCCTTGACTCAATTTATGCACAAGGTGATACACTATCTATGACCATGCCGGTGAAACTTCTAGGAGCGGTTCTCCAACCTACTCCGGTGTGCGGAAACACACGGGCAGATCCGATACGGTCACGGCGAAAATGGTGAATCCGGAGGAAGAGACAAGACTTGGAAACACCAAAGGGAAAACAAAAAGAATACGGAAAGGAGTCGCCATCTAGTCTTTTAATGGAAAGACGAGAAAAACCGTAAAACCACAAAAAGGCAAAAAGCAAACAAGATGCAAAGATGCATGTGTGATCCGTGCCTAATGGATAATGCAAGATGAATGTAGGCCAGAGAAAGGGTAAGGATTTTGGTTATGCATGGGAAAGGGATTAGGCACCCCCATGCGCCCGAGAAAACTCGGTCTTTCTAGGTTTCCTATTGTCAATGGTCTGATGAATGTATGCTTGCTTATTCTATATGCTCATGTATGAAGATGACTGGAAACGTGCCAAATCAAGGAGAAGTGAAATCAAAGGAAAAAGTTAATCCGAGGGTCAAATGTAGGCATTGTTAATGCCACTTTACTGTACGCCCTTGGGCGATGAGGAAAATCGTGAAAATCGTGAAATTCTCGAAAAGTGTCTCGCAAAACAGCGAAAATTAGGGATAAAACCGAGAAAATCAAAAAGGGAAAATAATCCTTGTTTCGAGGTCATGTCGGCTTTGTAAGCCTTTTACTGTACGCCCTCGGGCGATGGAAAACCAAAACAAGCAAAAACCGCTTAAAACGAGGAAAAGACTAAGCTCAGAACATAGCTAGAAAGCGTGCACCAAGTAAGGAAGAAAAGACGGGGAAAACCGTGCAAAAAGATGTGAAAAGTATGCAAAATGCAAGTGTGAGTGCAAATCTGAAGAAGTCTAGGGGATTTTGTGCAAAAAGCCCAAATCCGAGGAAAACTGACATTCAGAAGCCCAAATCATCGGAAATGCATAGGAAAACACATTCGATGCATGTATGAAGAAATCTAGGGTCAAATGTGCATCCCAAGTCAAAATGAAGTTCTCCAGGGGCTAAAATGCAATTTACCCACTAATGCTTGCATGTAAATCAATTCAGCATAAAATCAGGGTAAAAATGCAATAAAATGTCTCAGAAATAATCTA